>SJJU01071507.1:0-40783 GCA_012932125.1 Conopomorpha cramerella | reverse complement strand
CCAGCCCTTACCACCCCCCACGGCCTATAAAGTTTTCGCATAAATGTTGTTATTTCAGGTACTCTCCGCAATGTTTTCATAGCGTAGACAGGCTTTGAAAAAACCTATTGGATATAGGTACACGCCTGCAGCTATTTTCAAAACCACAACCTTTGAGCGATCACCAAGAATCTAATGGATGCAACCACTAAGTTTGACTTACGAAGATATATAAAATCGGTGCATAGGTACCAGATCTCGGCGTTGTTACTTGCAGTTTATCCTGTTGGTGTGGAAATTTCGGGATAAAATATAGCCTACGTCCCGTTCCAGGTTTATGTCTATCTTCCGACCATGTAAAATACTTTCAGTAGTTAGCGGGTAAAAGCTTAACAAACAAAATACACACATTTATAAAATTAGGTAGGATGAATCCGGTCGCAGTTTTTTTTTTCTAAATAAAATTTGCAAGCGTTTTAAAGCGCTTTTTCCTAGTCTAGACTCCTACTTAAGGCGTAAAGGTTTGAATTAAATGAAACACTACTTTCATGTCCCAATTCCGCCAATCTGCATTGAATTATACAGTTGACGAGACAAAAGGAAACCATATCAGTGCGGCTTGCCAAGTTAAATTGACCTCTAGCTTTAAGTCATCTGTATGCCATTCAAGTTAAATTCGAAGAAAACTCATGTTTAATTCCAGATGCCCGCGAAATGCGACGTCACTCTTCAGGCTGAATCACTGAAGGCAAGATTTCTACGACCAATTAAAGGTGACACCTCCCTCTGTATGTTTCATTAGATAAGCAAATACCAATGTTTTTCTTACTAGTAACATTTGCCGCTAGAACACATTTGACATGATTAATGCAGTATCTCTGAGGTTTCACTCATTAGACGAGACGTTGTAGGAAGATAACTTGCGTACCGTCAAAGACTAGTCTTAGTGACTATGTATGCATATTATAATAAAATAACCTGTTCTGATTTACCCACTTTTACAAGTATGATTGCGAACGAGAATCAAATAATAGAATGTTTATTTCCATTAATTAATATTGAAAGTAACGGTCGATTATCGATTTCAATATAGGAAAGAAAAAGGTTACTGAAACAATTAAATAAAAAAAAAATCATCGTTACTCTTCGCACACGTCAAACACATACCAACATCGCTGTGACGTCACTTTAACAAGAAATCGTAGTTGATTTGGGTCTAGTGATCTGTTATAGGTAGTTAGTTATTCGTGAAAAACGAGATAACCAGCGTACATGGATAAGTGTCAAACATGACGTTTTCCTGTACATGTTTGGCCATTGGGAATGTTCGACGGCCGCTCGCCTACTGTGGCCGAAATGGTTGTTTGCGTTCCTATCGTTTTCCTGTAGAGTGACGTCATGGGAATAGACGATTTGTAGTCATCATGGCGACCAGATTTGACTTACATTGAAAATAAAAAAATATAATATGTTATACATACTTTCGTCCGGAATCTCTATAAAAGGGGGGTGGACAAAACCTTATGATATAAATATTGGGCTTACAATTACAAGTTGTTAGCTTGTACCCTGAGAAACCTGAATTTCCATAGTCAGCTCCTACGATATGACATGAAGAAGGGCAATTCATGCATTCTATTTAACAACAATCTAACAATCAACAACATTCTAAGTGTTTTGTTACTTGAACAAATTAATCTCTAAATAATGATTTTAAAGAAAAAGAACCGACTTTAACCAGTGCCTAAGTCGCCCGCCCATACGGTTTTTTAAAGTTCCCCTCGATTTATCTGACCTGACGTCATCAAACCCTGATCTCCTTAGAAGAAAATACTCTTTCCAACAAAAAAATTGCTTATTCAAATTATACGGTCGAATTGAGATAGGTTCCTTTTTTTAAGTCGTTTAAAAATGTTTCAAGTAGCCAATTAGTAACTTAAGTGATTACTTGGCGATCTTCCAACAATACCTGTCCTCTATAATAACTGTCAGAAACTGCAGCTTGAGCATCGTCGATTATTGGAGGCTTTACTGCTACTACTCTGAGATACCACTACCTATATTTGTCTCTTTCATTTTATTGTAATAACAGGGGATAGCGGACATCTTAGTGGAATATAAAGAGACTTGTTTTGTATTCAGTAAAACCTTTTGTTGCGATTTAAAAGAGTCAGTTAAAACTGAATAGTTATAACTAGAAAGTCATATATGGAGTTTGGAAGTTACGTGTAATCGACACAGAAGAAAAAAAATAACACAACAAAATAACTTAAAATATTTTCACATATTTTTGCACTGGCGAATGAATACGTTAAAATTATTATTGCATATTGATCGTAACATAGAATTTTTTTTTTTTAAAACACCGGAAATCGAGGTGACGAGACGTAGACTAAATAACCTATAATATTTAATAGACTAATTATTTTATAATTCGATATTGTTCACCGGGTATATAGGCGCTAAAGAGAAGCTCGAGCTTGCCTTTGTTATTTACTACGCAGTTGCATGCGTTGTTGAAATATAATGTCTGTGCGCGTTTCATAAAAAAAATAGTATTTTATTACCATACAAAGTGGAGTTCGATTATCTCTGCCTACCTCTTCTGAGACAAGAAAGAAAGAAAGAAATAAAAGGAATTTTATTTTCATAATTATGGCGGTGGTGCCGCCAACACACGTAACTAAGAGAAAAAAAAACATTCAAAAGAAACAAAAACCAGATAATTACAAAAAATAAAAAAAAATAAAAATAACATTAACATATTATACTGACATAGTTGTCAGCAACGCAACACAAGCGCGATGCTATGTCCGACTTCTTATTCTTCTTCTTTTTGAGTCGCCGTAAAATACTCAAAATCGAAACGACGAAAAACGAACAGAAGTGAAACCTGAGTCGTGTGGTACCGTACGTACGTGTCTGTGTTACATTGTACATTCGTTACTTTTTACCCTTAATTCTGAAACTTCTCTCTCTAAAGTCTTATAGTCATTTTGTTCTCATTGTGTGAGAGAGATAGCGCTAGATGTGTTGTATCTCTGATACTGTCACACAGCGTAAACAATATTACTTTAAGGCCTCATGATACGGGACCTAATCTCTGCTCAAGGAACATTTTTTTCGTTCTATATTTTTTTTTCCGTGCAAAAGAAGGAAACTTTACACATGCGACACTTGAGCCTGCACTGATGTCTGACTCTATTCCGTAGGATCGTAGGCTCGATTCCAACCACTGACAGGTACTTAGGCGATGAGCTTTTTAGTACTTGTTGGGATGTGTCTGGGTGTTTTATTTATATAAGTTAAAAATATGTATTTAAGTAAGTAGGTGTATTTCGTCTTCTGAATTTCGCAACACAAGTGATTTAGCTACTTAACATGGAATGAAGGCAATATGTGGTTTGTTGTATAATATTTAATATTTATTTTATTTATGTTTAGTTATGTACCTGCCACTCGACTTGAGATTATGTTTACTGTTCTTCCGCTAAGTAATTTGGCAATAAACTTTGAATAATGAGGGTAGCTTAATGTTACATAAGCTTTTGAACACAGACTTTGCATGGAATTACAAATACTTAGTTCCAGACACAGCGTTTGTTTCATAAATGACGCCACGCAGCTACACCCGGGATTATACATTTCGTTTTAAAAAGTAGGTATTTACCACGTATATCTTAAGTAAGTACTTGGCTTTAAATAACAATGAGTTCGGAAATATTTCTTACCAAGTAATATTTAAAAATTACGTATACATTTTTCATATAAATTAAGAGAGCAAACTATGTTAATGTTCGAGATTAAATCTGTAGACTGCCAAATAAAATAAAAACTACATCTAAATAAAATTATGAATTTTGTTTTATGCCCTTACAACGTGCATCATTAACAAGAAAGTAATACAATATTTCCAACAATTTAATATCAAACGGATATTTTTGCAAAGTCTACACAAAGCTCTCGTACGTCCGCCCTTATATTGAACATAAAACCATCATGGGAAATCAAAACGATTACGTATGATCCTTATAACGAGCTTGTAGGAAATGCTATACACTTCACATTAAATGTAAGCGGAGGCCAAAGTAAGATGGTTCACGAAACAAAGTCGGCTGTTGTTGCAGCTCGCTTGTTTTACAGGGTGTTTAAAAAAGCAATATAGAAGCGGCGCGAGGTAAAAACGTTGTGCGGTAAAGTCCTAAGCACGTGTGTTTACACCATTTTACATTGAGCTTTACTTCAAAGAAAACTATCCTCAATGCCAGCTCAGTTTAAAGGCGTAAGTGTCACGCTTAGCTTGTTTATATGGAAGCGTAGTGCACAGTGTTTTATTCGGAGCGTCCTGTGTAAGGCAAACAAGGTTTGACTCGCCCGGGGATTGGTACAAACGCATCCAGCCTCGGAGACGACTTTTCTACAAAAGTGACTAAATGACATTGCCATTCATTGTGCAGTTGTGATAAATTGTTTTACTAAGCTTCATGTGTGGAAACACGAGATACAGTTTGCGTCAAGTAATGTCATATTATTACAGTTAGAAGTCGAATTTTGCGAAAAACATTGTTAGGATAAGTCAAACAGTATTTGTAATAGAGATTTCCTCCAATAGTACCTACCATAAATCGTTTACGTGTTTAGATATTTATGTATCACTAGCTGCACTCCGGCGATGTTTCCAACTATTGCGTCCCGTTTCCGCTGGAATTTAGAGATGGATAGCCTATGTGTTAATCCGTCAGTTACTCCATACCAAATTTTAATCAAATCGCTCCAGCCGTTTAGGCGTGAAGTATAAACTTTCACAAATCTTATTATGGCATAAGTGTAGTTATGAAATAACACAGAATATGAAGTATCAATCGGGAGAATACCTGCAATTTAAAAATTGTGTGGCAGGACACCTGTCACGTTGTCGGATTAAATACGCTTGGTGAATCGAGGGCATTTGCTTAGCAAGCGCCTCTGCCTACACCGCTTTGGGATTAAGCCATGTTATTTTTTTGTTCCATTTGTTCTGGAAAAGAGAAGCTTATTTGAAAATATCATTGGATGCAGGTTTGTTTCATAAAATAGGAAAATTTGTGAGTTTATTTAAATTCTTTTGTGTATATTCTGTACCCAATTTAGAGATACGACAAAATCCTAATAATTGACATCTGTGAGTATTGTATTTCAGTACTGTATGCCTAAATTTGAAACAGTTGACACAAGTAGTTTCAACTTGAAGTAGAGTCATCTATATATACATATTTAGAACTCTTCAGACTTCAACACTAACTCATCAATGCTCAGCCCTAACCCTTGACCCGAGAAAGCTGAAATTTGGCACAGGCGTTCCTTTTATGATGTGTACGTGAGACAAGGAAGAACTTTTTAATATTCATCTAAGGGGGTAAAAAGAGGGGTAGAAGTTTATATGAGAAAAACGTTAACACTGACACCACGCAAATGAAAATACCGGGCTTCCACTAATTATGTATAAGTTAAAGTGTTGATTGAACTCAATTTGTAAATCTATGACTTTAAAACATTTGACTCGCGATTAGGGTCAGACTGGCAGATATCAAATGATATCATTTAATTTCCTTCATCGCTCGTTGCACTAACAAGTGCCTAACCTTACCCCGTGCTGTAGCTTAAACCCGTTTGACCAGCACATGCAACGCAAATCCGGCTTATTATATAACCGCATTACGTGAAGTAATAGAGTGAATATTCCGTGCAAGTCGGAAATTCGGCGAGCGACCCTTGGCAAAACTCAGCCAAATGTTTACAAGGTTAGTAAAGTTACGCCACTCCGCATCAGCCTTCGAAGCCGCAGCGGCAGCGGCTGGATTTTGCAAATTCAATGCTTTAAACTCGGTTTTGAGTGTATGGGTCCTACTATGATAATGTACAACGATACGGCCGTGTTGTAGAGGGGCCCCCTGACTTTAATTAAAAATATCTTACTCAGTATTCTATGCAATAAATACTGACTGCTGATTATTTTGTGCTTTATAATATATCCTTCGATATCTCTTTGACGTATTAAGATGTCAAAACGGTGTGTAAGTTGCACAAAATTTAACTTTTTATTTTACAATGATTTATATGTAATAAGAATGTATGCCTATCACACAATAACTAACTGTGTTATGTGAACGGTCGGTCATGAAAGTGGTCCATTTTTTTGAGACTTCAAGTGTCACTAAGACATCAATAATGTAGGGAGTTCTCACATTTAAATTAAATGATTACCCTGAATGGTTGAAATGCAAATGTGTTTAACATTAGGGTGAGACTCATAAAACATTATTTCAATGAATTCGGGGACACTCACCACGAGGTTGGTATAAATCACATCGTCATGTTCTAAATCAAAATATTAAGTAAAACCCGTTGATTAAACATGCTTCCATAAATCTACATACTGTCAAACAAGATCTACATAAATCGTAAGAGAAACACGAGACGAAAAACTAATCCGTTATTCTCTGTTTATTTTTTTTCTGCGACTCCGCTGAGAAATTGGAATTGGTATAAGACAAATGAAAATATTTAAATTCATCGCTGAAGGCGGTACACGGTTTATGTCTCTTCAATAAAAACTGCAACCGATACTTGCGAATAGAAATCAAAATAAAAATCCTCTGGGAAATTTTACGACGTTCGATAGAAATAGTGCCATGTTTTATGACGTAGTACATACTGTTGGAATGTACATTGAACCTTACGTTATATGTATCTTCATACACATAAAGCAAACACTCACCTAACTAAAATATTGCGCCGAAAAAACTGGCTTTGTGTGTTAGGTAACATTTTTTCCAATTTCACTTCGAATAATTTCACATAGTGGGGCTTTATTTGTGTAGGTACTTAAACAAAACTCGATGAACACTTTCGTGGATATTCACATTAAGATAATATTAAGCTTTATCTCGTCGACACGCGAGTTCTGCCCTTAAAGGGTTAGCTATTTGAGATCGTAATAATATAACCCCAAAGTAATATAGGCACACTTGCTAGTAGGTTAGAAAACATCCACTACTTAAACTCTATCATCGCATTTCCTCTACTATTTGACATAGACGTTCCGAGTCAGAGCAAATGTCGCTCAGATGATAGCCACACAAGTAAAATCCTAACCATACAAGGGATAACGCTTAGAAAATATACACAAAGTTTAAAGGATTACCCCACCCATTACACATTATCCTATAATCCCTTTCACATCGCTGATAAATAATCCTTTGCTCGATTTTTAAATCGTGTATTTGAAAAAATACCGACAGCCAGTATCATTCTCTTATCTTCTTAAATCCTTTCTGTCCGCAGCGACCACACGGGTTAAAAACATGTACAAATTCTTGAGAAAACTCTGCTTCTACTTTCGAAATGTAGTTCAGCCGTTTGCGGCTTACATTTTACTTTCAAAGTTTCTTTTAGTATATTTTATACAAAGCCATCTAAACATTTGCAGTTCTGTTTATGTTTAATAGCGGTATTAAACTGTTATGCTAACGAATAAAAGCATTAAGTACACAAAAAAAAACATAATTAAAACAAAAATCTTTGTACATTTGTTACCACAAATGGCTTGCTTCTGTATACTTCGAGAACTTCTAACCGAACCGAAAACCTCTAACCGTAAGGAAGACTTCTTAAATGAAAGAGGTTTTCTTCCGAGCTGCCTCCAACTTGTTCTAATTAACTTTAGCTGACTTTGCGTTTCCACACCGCTTCTGGTAGACGTTAGTGAACCAGTCACGGGGAAGTCTCGGAAGCACATTCTGTTAAACTATAATAGCTCAGTCATAATTATGCATGTGTTTTCCATTTATTGTATTATTTCAGTTATTTTTTTAATAAATAAATAAAAAAAATCAAGAAATTAAAAACACAAATGCCCAGGATTTAACCTTTCGTATGGGTGGCCTATCGCTATAGTGTGTTACACACCTTGGTATGCGGATTTCATCACCATAATGAGAGTTGCGTTTGTAAAAAACCCATTGCTATGGCCTCATAACCTCTTCAGTGTCACATTTTTTTTCTACCCTAGTCTGGATTGAATTTGATATTGAACCAATTTACCTGCAAATTACCTAGTTTTAACTCGTCTGCCAGACTTGACTCTCTTCTCGTTATAGGTAATTTAGCCGAAGATAAACCTCGTGGAGTAACTACCACTAAAACTGCAGGGCGAACTAAATGACGTGTTCTTTCTTACTCAGGGCGTCAAAGAAGTACCGAGAAATTAGCTTTTAAAGAATGGCAAACGACGTTGAACTTTCTAATAGTTTTTAATTTATGATATGATTGGTAACTACGTGTCATGTGTCTTCATGGGGAAGTCAATTTCACACACTGTGATGGTGATCATTTAGACAATAGTCGACACACTTTTTAGTATGCAACTTTTCATCATCAGCCACATAACGTCCACTGCTGGACGAGGGCCTCCCCCAATGAGATCCGTCATTTGGGGTGAAATGCCAGTAATCGCCACGCTTGGCAGGCGGATTGACGATCGCAACGGCGATGCAACTTTCAGTATAATTAAATGCAGCTTTCTTCGTGATATTTTCCTTCACATTCATGATTATTCCCCTTAGGTTTCGCAGATTTTTGTAAATTGCGACCTATTAGTACATTGGGGCCTAGTAGATATAGGCATACTCGAACCCACAACTTCAATTGCAAATCGACTCACAGCCACACTATAACTGCTAACATAGAACACAAACTTATTTTTTTTTCAAGAAAAGCAAAACACTTACGTTATATCAAAAGTTTATACCGACTACATGCGCCGCGAGTACATTCGCTTGCTTATCTTATCCTATCTTAGTTAATTTCGCGCCATAATACCCGGTTTAAACTTTTAATACTACATCTTGTATCGGTTTACACCATTGTATAACGTATTGTGTTTTGCATGCATTATGTGTGTGTTGCATGTTCATAAGCCTATCTACCTATGATACAGTTATGGACCTTATCTGTAACTTTTTAATCCGCAACCAGAATTTGGTATGCACTCTGTAAATCCTAAAACTTTTAAAGCCGAAAATGTTGAAATGAATAACCTCGCTGTTCCCATTTGTCAATTTTGCACTGCATAGGGACCTATGTGGAAGAATGTTACCACTTTTATCCTAAACAATATACGCGAGAGCAAAAATTCCGGAAATTCAAACGAAACTTGATTTTTTTTAGATATAATTCTGAAAATAGTAATTTGGAAAACGAGATATCAACACTGTATGAGTGCTTTGAAAAACAGTTTCTTTTACTCAACTCTCTTAGCTCTCCTCTATTGAGATTTATTTAGATATGTTGTGTACACAAAATATTCAATTCAATTTATTAAAATTGGCTCTTATGAACGCAATATTGATAGGAAACGTTGGCAAATGAGTTAGTCTTTATAATATATTACGCAGAATTAGAACAATTAAGCACATATTTACTGCCTCTGCCTACCCCGCTATGGTATTGAAAGACGCGAGGTGCATATTTTTAACAGCAAATTGTAATATAACATTAGACTAATAAGTAATTAATGTTATTAAATCCTTATTTGTACCTGTCAGTACTTCTGACCTAAGGGGACTTCTATTCTACACTTCTATTTTAACAAAGTTATGGTATTCATTATCATAAACATTTTCATGAAACCGAACGAGGATCACAGAATTCTGAAAATATATTTCGAACTTTCGTAGTCTACGTAGAGTCCGAATGACTCCGGTTCGATTCCAACCCACAAGGTTTGTAACATCACTTTTTTTTTGACAGGCACACAAACACAGCGCTCATATATTGTCACGAAATCTACATACGTAGTTGTGTAGGAATATCGTTGTAAATTCCCTTACTAAAACCATCCCATTCTCTCACTTCGTCTTTGTGTTACCTTCTGGCATCATAATCGCCAATCAAAGCACAAAAGATGGAAATCAGCAGTGTGATAGTCACTTTCAACACAAGCTCCGCCATTAGTCTTTGGAGAGCAATGTTGAATGGCAACAATTCGGAACTCGGGGATATTGTTTAAATTACGTTTGAATTTCGAATCTGTAACTTTATTAAGATTTTGCAGTCATATTACGATCGAGCGTTTTGAGCAATATCAGTATTAATCAGTTATCAGTTAACAGTTATCAATATTATGACGTTATCCTATAGTACAGGGTTATTAGTTAAGGCTCCAGACTTCACATACAAAACTATCTGTAATCTTGACTGTACTGTGATTCTTAATTATTCATGTATTGTTTGTTTTAATTACTGTAGGGTCTCTAGAAAAGAAAACTGAGTACTAAGTTGTCGGGAACCTTTGAATCGGTAGTTATATACTTGCCAATGACAAAAGATGAAAAATGTCTAACTTACGCAGTATAATTGTAGTTTTCAATCATTTAGCTATTTTTTATTATCTATATTTATGTATACGCTTATTTTCTATTTTGTACAAAACCCAAAATTGTATATAAGTTACACAGTGTAAAGTTAACTTTAGTTAAACTATGCATAAATATTATGTAGTTCGATTATATATTCAAACAGCCTACATTTTGTAATATTATGTTGGTACTATTTCTGTGCACAACTTCAACGGAAGTCAGTAAAATGCTGGCGATCAGGTTGTACCGGATGGCGCCGATCGAACGATTAGGTAATAGCTCCCTCCGGACGCCTTTGGGTTTGGGAAACAAAAAGTTTATTTATTTCACGCACGATGTCTGCAAAACAGAGGATTCCCTTTGAATATATAACAAGAACGGGCGAGTGAAAAAAAAAACACCGAAATCGCTTCTCGACTTCTGGCTCGCCAGTCCGTCGCCAGTGCCGCCCCTGACGTCAAGAAGAAAATAATATGAAAGGAGGCATCACACAAAAGTATGAAATGCATTGAGTCACAGTTGAAGAATTTAGAAGTCGATGTTTTTGAGGCGCCTTCCTCCAAAAAAAAATATAGATTATTGGACTAAAACGTATGCTCGCAAATACCAGAATGGAAGCGCGGGAGCTTTTATACGTATTTATTCTGAACGCAACAAAAACTGATGACATAAGTAGCTCGCACAACAGTATATAACTCAGGAACTTTGTGGAAGTGGAGGAAATAAGTCTAATTTACATTGACCACAACAATATCAACTCTTAAAACTTAATACAACTTTCGTGCTACAACTTTAGTAAGTAGTTTCCGAAAAGTATTGTCCGCAAAAAGTCTTAATACTTATAGTAGGCGCCGAGAGATTACGCAACACGCACGAGAAGACCCATTACATATTTTACTACCGTCGAATGCTCGCCAATAGACGCTGAATTTGAACAACGGTTGGCATAAAAAACGCAATAACGCGCCTCCAATATCCTTATTTGAAATCCTTATAAAAAAGTTCTTACCTCAAAAGTTTGTTCATCCAACTTTTCCGGAAGTTACGCGTACAAAGTTTTTCAGTCACTTATTGTCTCCCCGTAAAGTCTTTTTGGGTTCGTTATTGACATCCAGATGTTAATGTTGGTGCGTCGCGGTGTGTGACAGTGCGGGTAGTTGCGAAGCGCGGGTGTTCGGGAGGTTGGGCGGCCGAGCGAGCGGTCCCGTCACGTGCCGCCCGACGAGTGAAGTGCGCGGCGGTAGCGGCACCCCCTGCGCATGTGCGGGGTATCTCTTGCTCTGACGTCACAGCGGATCCTATCCTCTCCATCCATCGAGGAGCCAGCGAGACCCGTCGCCCTCGCTCCACAAACAAACAGATGTGATTTACCGACCTCGCCACCGCCGCCGCCGCCGCCGCCGTCGACGCCGCGACGCAGAAAGCGTTGACTTCGAATCTTCTTGGGTTACAGTTACATAGACAGTAAATAGTGCGAAGATGTGAATTCATTGTCGTGAAGAACTTTATGGTCGAGTTGCTCTGACATACTTTTATGGAAAGTTTTATGTAGGTACCTACATTTTCTCCGGACGCAATAGCTGAACGTCACAATGAAATGTCTCTGAAAAGTCGTAATGTCGATGAATAGAACGGAAACGGGAGTTGAATCGGGGTTGCAGTGTTTGACCAGAAGTAATGCATAAAATTGTGCTCTACATTCCGATAGTAGAGTTGGGATTTGTCTATTTTTGGAAGATGGCATGAATATTTTAAATGATTGAGCTAATCGTCTAAATGTGGTGTGGGAATTTGAATAATTTGCGATTTGTTTACATATCAAAAATACACTTCACGCCTTTTAATCCCAAAGCGAGTTAGGCCAAGGCACTTGCTAAACCAAATGCCCCAAATGTTCACCAAGTGTAGTTCACCCTACGTGACAGGGGGTAAGCCCATCGCCATTATAGGGTTCACACACCTTATGGTGTGCGGGTTTCATCACGATGTTTTCCTTCACCGTACGAGCGTTGCATTGCGTACATAGGCTCTGAAAAAGAGTCCCATTGGTACACGCCCAGTAGCCGGACTCGAACACGCGACATTATAAGTCAAGTATCCGACCAACTGGACCACAGACGCTCACTGGACCACAGATGCTCAATATCAACTTAATGCAACTATTAGAAAGAAAAAATGTATCGAAAACTCAACTAATGTTGAAATAATTTATACCTTACCTTAGTAGTAAGTATATCTGGTGAATGCGTATATTGTGCCCTTAATACAATTTTGTTGAAAAATTAAAAATTCAATGGGTATTTTACCAAAACTAAACGTCACCGGTTTAATCTAAACGATCATACACATAGCGAAAACGGAACTCAACGCCAAGTAGTAGACTTACCTACTAATTGCAAAGTGAGGTAGGGCATGGCACTTGCTTATCGAGTGTCCACGGTTCACACAAGCGTATTTAACCCACGTGATACGTGAACACCCGTTACAGGGTTCACGCACCTGAACTGTAACATATAGCAACAAAACCCCAGCTACAGAACATTGAATTATGTAAGTAACGCATTAGTTTTAATTTAGAACATACATACATACACTTCACTCTTGTCTCCCAGAGGGGCATTTGTCTCGGTCCTGATATACCCCTTTCGATTCATCTACATTCATTCATCTTTTTATACGTGACCTCCGATTTCGAGTACTTCTCACGCCACCTTCCGCCAGGACCTCACCAATCTGGTCAATGTATGTCCTTCTGGGGCGACCTCTACTCACCCGGCCCATTAGATCACCCAAATAAATCTCTTTTGTCAATCGACTTTCATCCATCCTCTACATATTCCCAAACCGCCGAAGCATGCCCTTTTCAATCTTGGTCACTACATCTTTTTTCAAACAGCAACTTTTTCTTATCACACTGGTATACTAGTACTTATCCTGTCATGCAATGTCACGCCTTTCATGCTCCGCAATGACCGCATTTCTACGGCATCGGCATTGACTTTGCTTTTATGCTTCTTCTGCCATACCCAACTTTCACTCCAATACAATATTTTTTACAAAGGAACCGTATTAATCTCATCAAAACGTACGAGGCGATTTAAAACTGTTGTCGTCGTGTTCGTACGTGTCGAGAGGGGATGTTGGTCCTCATGGATCAATTACAACCTTGAAAGACGAAGCTACTGCGGACGAGAATTTTCCACTGTGGCTGGTCACTCGCTGGGTGAGGTCTGAAGAATGTCCTATGTGTGCCCAAGCTAAAGCGGTGAGAGTTTTAGTCATTATAAGTCTGACACTACCCCCATCGCCGTCCCCATAGCGGCGGGGTGTCTATGAGGAAAAAACATCGCAATAACAATCTCTCCACCAAATTTCATCAAAATCATTTCATTAGTTTATTTTTTCGCGAAGAAGTAACAAACCACACATATTATACACAACCACATTTAACAAATGTTCGCTTTTTCAGTATTCTTAAAAGCGCGGCATAGAGCTTAATTGGCCTTTGCCCACCCAGCTTTACAGTCTTACTAATAAACGCGGTATAACTTTTCGCCAGTTACGAGCAAAGTTGCGAGCCTATCAGTCTTCTATCGACTGCATTTCGGAGACTGTGCTACGGAGTTGTAAAACCTAATACCCCCATCGCGGTTTTACAATAGGACAACTAGGAGAACGGCAAAACGTCATCCATACCAGGTGGATTTGCCATTTACGCGAACCAAGCGGATTGCGTCCACTTTCATAGTGCGAACCGCCAGGATGTGGAACGACTTGCCGGAGTCTGTGTTTCCTGCGCAGTACAGTCTGAAGGTCTTCAAGTCGCGGGTGAATAGGTACCTACTGAACAAGTGTGCTCCATCTTAGACCACATTGCTGCTTAACATCAGGCAGGATGGTGGTCAAACGCTTGTTCATAATGATTAAAAAAAAGTTACACCAAGATCAACCTAGCTTGTCAGTTGTATGTCAAATACGGAATAACCATTTTCAATAGAACTGTAACAATTTACGTTTAAGTTACACCGAGTTTATTAATAAGTATACTAGTATTTAAGGCTCGTATTAGAAACGTGAAGCAACCTCTACTTAGTCCTGTTTTATGTTTTGCCCGACTCTGATAGCAAGTATCTAAAAGGGTCATTAGATTAGCGTTTTATTTTACTTTCAGAATATAATATATACATACTATGTCGTAGAACTTTTTGTTTTGTTTGTTGTTCATTACATTTTAAAATATGCTTGATAGACCTTGACTCTATGATTGTATGTCGCTCATTTTATACGTCACCCGAGAAGGATATGTGTACAAAATAACTGAGGGCAACAGCCCTCAGTTATTTTGTACTTTATTTATTATTACTTTATTTATTTTAAAATGTACTTAACAAAGTACATTTTAAAAGTTGATAAACTATACAATTTCTTATTCTTTCACGCAAAAACTATTGGAAAAATTTTGTCGACATTTGGTTGGAAGGCTATCCTGAAATTTCCACAAGAGGGAATGGAATAAATTGCGGGACAAAGCGTATGCAACGTATGCAAATACAGTTTAACTAAAACCGACTTACACTAGTCTGTTGGTTGGTAGTGGTCTATCAGTTTTGATGATACTTCCTGTGTCACTCAAACATCAATGAGGAAAAGTTGTTCTACATATTGTGATTCGTAATACAGAAATATAACGCAGCGTAGCGGCGAAACTCTAGGTCTATGTATTGCTTGTTCTATGTATTACATTATCATTTCAGATATTTTGAAGCGCACTAATCATATAATGGTAATTATGTCAAATATGTATTACATACTACACATTGGCCATTATTATGCTTACCACCAATATAATGAAAATAAAAAGGAAATTTTAATTATTGCTGAAAGTAAAACTCATTCCCGCGTAAAACTCACTTGTCTGATTATTTTTCTATTTGCTCAACCAATGCCACCTACCGACAAACTTGATAACTAAGATAAAGGCAGTCACCATTCCACGTTCGCTGGTTCAGAAAGTGAAAGGAAAATATTTTACCGCCTTTTACAACTTCGTAATGAAGTATTCGTTTGCTAATATTTCCTATAGATGGCGCTACAACGTCTTATTTGTAATTTCGCCAAGTAAGTTTATTCATACATAATAGATAATAGAGTACAGTTTTCTTGAAGAGGCGATTGAAAGTCCGTAACCCATTATTTGACCTAAACTCATATAAATATTCGCAATCATAATATGATTAATTGCACCCATGTTGAAGATAAAGGTGTTATGCAATAAAAACATAGGCATAGCAAACTTTTCAATTTTTACTTTAGGCACTTACATGATTGATTCATCATCCTGACTCGAACCTTAACTTACCTACTACCATTTATTTTTTTATTTTTAACTGACTTCAAAAAAAGAAGGTTCTCAATACGACGGTGTTTTTCTTTAATTTTTGGTATCTCAAAACTTTTGACTGAGTGAACCGATTCGGATGATTAATTTTTTGTTTGAAGGCTGGTGCTTCCCGTTTGGTCCCGTTTAATTTTGGTTCAGTTGTCACACCTCGTGGTGTGCGGGTTTCATCACGATGTTATCGATATGTCGAATGAAGATATAGGTACATAAAATGTATCAGAAATCTTTGTTCCGCGTAACTAACTGTTTTTGTTTGTATATGAATATGAGAAGCTCGTTGCCTCTCTGCCACGGCGCGGCGTATCATCAGTAATACAGCAACATGCGTCGAAGCGACGAGACATACGTTAGATGCTAGTTTCTTCATGCACTTTTTCGTGCTTGCGGTGCCGCTCTTCGACAGAATCAGGTGCTCTGAAACAATGATTGCTAGTCTGCAAAGAATGACCCGCACCGTATCGCAGTGGTCGACTTTTGTCCCCGAAAACAAAGTATGTAATGTCAATATTCACGATGGGCGCTATAGATACCAGCAGTGCACCAAAAAATAGCACATTACCTTGAACGTTTAAAGGTTTTAGGAGGTACCTTGAAAGACGGTGATCCCACTACACTTCCAGGATATCATGGGCGTCATTTCGATGCGGCAGGGTGGAAGTGTCCGTGGCTTTATTGTGAATATGGCTGAAACCTTAGGCCATGCGCAGGCGAATGAAAATTGTTGGCCCATTTAACAGTGTTTGCCTTATTTCCTCTAAGTTACCATTATCAGAAGTTACCATATCAATAACAGAATTCAACGAATCATTAATATCAGCCAATAAACTTGCGTTTTTCTCGAAAGTGGTATTAACGGGATATTCCGCGTGACCTGTTTTATATGCAGTAATGAATTCTGAGTATTATTGATATACATTCATGGAAGCTCAGTAGGTACCTACTTCATTTTGCACACATTGCTATTTTGAACAAAGAGAATCCGTGTGTACCAAAAATCAAAATGGCATTTCTTCGAATAGAGCTGCGTACTTACAGCAACACAGTTACACAAAATGTTTTAACTAGACCCTTTTTAATATGGGTTTTTCGTATAGTAGAAGTTCTAAACAATATTTTTATGATACATTATCCGGAATTTGTACGACCTTGTCGATGTCGTGTCGGATGTAGAGCTTTTTTTACATACACATAGCGTTCGCGTGATTGTTCATTGAATAAAACTATTTCGTATTGTTAGGTCAGCGGAATGTTCACACCCCACTAACTTTTAAGCGTATTAATTGACATAAAACTGAAGCGACGACACTATTGTATGTTTTTGATGACTTCAATAAATCAGGGGGATTTCAGGATTCAATTCGAATATATAAAAAAAAATTAACTTAATTCGTTTTGACTCGGTAACAACATTTTAATTATTTTTTGTTTATCTCAGAATTTGTAATGTGTAATTCTGAGATCTGAATTTACTTCCTTGCTTAAAATATTACTAAATCGATCAACGGCGATAGTAACAGTGGTTAACTGTACAAAAATTAAGACTAAAAAAGATCAAAATCATTTGATATTGCGTTTGTCATAATTTCATAATTTCATTAGACATTCTCATACTTACGAAAACAACGACTTGTCACGGCTTAGACGAATGAATCAATGCAAAATTAACTTTTTTTGTACATAATAAGGGCGTGCGATCCCACAAGAATCTTTTTGCGCGTGACAAAAATGTTGGCACCCATTTGTATACAATTCAGTTTTGTTTTAATGGATAATGGCCAATATTATCACTGTACACGCATAAATAAATGCCCTAAAACAAACCACTACAGAGAAATATACAGAATTGGCTACAAATCACGTTAAATATTCAGCACTGACACGTCAAAGTATCCTTGTCGCGGTGTATTAGCTGACCATTTAGACGCGCCTGAAAAAAAAAACTGTTTTTAATATTATTTGCGGCCAGTGATCAGTAAATTTCGCAACACATAGCCACCGCAGCATCACGACTTATCTACACAAGTTGTTCAATATTCACGTCTGTCTGACTCTTTAATTGTGTTATGAAAACCGGCAAACTAAATCTAAAAGCAATATCTACAGATAATAATCGGCACACACATTCGAGACAAATAGTAAAAGTCGAGTACTAAAAATATGAAATAACAGAAGATAGAATCGAATCACGAGTTTAACACTTACATGGACACTTGACTTATGAGTTCTCTTATGAGTAACATTACCAATAGGAGAAAGGGCACAATTCTTCTCGTAGGGCGAAGAATAAAAATCCTTAAGTAGGCATGAAGCTCAGTCAGTAAATAAGCACATATTCCCATGAATATCATGTGATTTAACGCCTTTTCTTCGAATAGTTGTTTTATTATTACGACTTATAGGGTGGGGCTATGGTACTAACCTATTATTTTTGGCACATCGGGATATTCCCACCCTCTTTTCCATCACTATAACTCAATATCGTTATTTTTTATCATGTTTTGAGATTTCGGGAGCGAAAACAATTCTTGCTATTGAAAAAATGTGAATAAGGTGAATTATTGTTAGTAAGTTAGTTAGTACATACACAAATATAATCTTAAATCTATTACTCCTATATAAATAATAGTTCGTAGGTGATGTCTACGGGACATCATCTCCGTATAATTCCGCAGGATATCACTTATTATTCATTGTATGCCTTATATTGGAAGAAAATCAACTGGTACCATTGTAAAATGGCTGTAGCCAAAAATGGAAAAAAACAAAACATCAATTTCATAATCTAAAAGTTATACTTGTAATTAGATCTGAAGGTGTAACAATATAATCTTGATTAAAGTTGGCTTTTAAGTACATAAAGTTACACACGTCCCGGTATGTGATATAGTGGGTTATATAATATTGTGATGTATCTCAAGGGCACAAATAAGTAAATGCTTACTGGGAAATACCACAGATCTACGCCCCAGGTTATGGAATCAAATTGCTGACCTCTTAACTACATATACATACGTACACTTCACGCCTGTCTCAGCTGTCTGCACGCGTGTCTGCCCACGGGGGTAGGCAGAGATAACAGATCGCTATTTGTCAAGATCCTGGCATAATTCTTTCGCTTGATCCACATTCATAGATCTTGATCTCCGGTTCTTGCCTCTTTACGTCAGGATACCGCCAATCTGGTCGATTTATGTCCTTCTGGGACAAATTTATACTCACACATCACCCATGTAAATCTCTTCTGTAATCGACTTGCATCCATCATCTGTACAATAGGTCTTCAAGTCACTGGTAAACAGGTACCTAATGTGCTCCATCGTGGAACATTTGTGCATTGTGTTTATACATACATAGGTGCATACACTTCACGCCGGTCTCCACAGAGATTACAGATCTCCATTTGTCACGGTCCTGGCAGAACCCTTTCGTTTCGTCTACATTCATACATCTCTAAATGATCTCTGGTTCCGAGTACTTTTCACGCCACCCTCCGTCAGGACATCACCATTCTGGTCGATGTATGCGACCTCTACTCAGCCGGCCCCTTACATCATCCATATAAATCGTCGTAAAAACAAATATGGAGGGAATATTATGCTCAAACCTCAAACTACCACTCTTAACTACAGATGGTGCTAAAAGCTACTGGCATGTTTTTTTTTTGTAATATAGGTACCCTAACTATTTATCTCTCCTATGAGACCTGTATTTAACAAGTTGATTAGGTTCGAGACATGAATAACAAAATTTTATTGTTAGTAATTTAGTCTAATAAACCTTGCCGTTTGCTAATGTTCTTGAATTCGTTCTGAATACTTTTAACGAAATGATAAAAATGCTAATAGAAATCGTTATTTATAGATGGCTATTTCAAATTTTAGTAGCTATGATTATGGGTTTTAGTAAAGATCAGTTTCATCGTGTGATTTAATATATCGATAATGGAGTAATTAGTATATTAGCTTAAAGCATATTACAAGCAAAATTCTAATAACGAGATCTATCAACAAGGTATGTTATATTCGATTAAACCGATTAAAGTTTGATTAACTATTTGCACACGGAACGTAGAATAGTACATTTACAACGACATTACCTGCCGTCCCCGTGGGAAATTTGGGATTAAATATAGCATATTTGTTATTCCAATGTATAGGTTGTGAAATACGTTTCATTAAAATTGTCGTTTTTGCACGAAAGAGTAACAAACTACTAACGAAACTTTACGTTTAAGTTACTTGCGGAAAACCTTCTACGGCTAGACTATTAAAAAGATCGGGATAAAATAACCAAGAAGACATCAAAGGTTCTGTCTACCCGACTAGTAATTATAGACGTGAGTGTAGGTAATATGTGATATATATTCATGCAATAAAACAAATTAATGTAGCACCTAACATTTGGCAAGCGCGGATATCTGTGTAACCGTATCGGGTGTGGAAGGCCACAAGATGCACGAACGACTCGCATACCTGCTGTCTTTATCGCATACCGCACACTCACGCGTATGTGAGACGACAGGTATGCGGTGCACACTCGGCGGTGAATGTGATCGGCGATAGGTAGACAGACGTCACTTTGTTGGCTTCCAATATACATATCTGTGGTGCGAGAATTGTGAGCAATTTCGCATAGTAATTGTTAATACATACATACACTTCACGCCTGTCTTCCAGAGGGGTAGGCAGAGACTACAGATCTCCATTTGTCACGGTCCTGACATACCCCCTTCGCTTCATCTACATTCATACATCTTTTCATACATGACCTCCGGTTTCGAGTACTTTTCACGCCACCTTCGGCCAGGAAATGAATGCTGATTGTTAATCCCTAAAGAAAACAGGCCCGCAACATAAAGCTATAATCGAAATAGTATAAATGAACTCTACTTGTAATAGTATAAATACTCTACTTGGTACATTCAATAAGCTATTTATTGAAGTAGTTAGATAATTAAAAGTAACTTTTTTTCTATGAGTATAATTTGAATTTGATTCATAAAATATAAATTATTTATGCCAATTTTACAAAGAGGAAAGGTTTGATTTTTTGTTTGTTTGTTTGTTTGGATTGCTCCGAAACTACTGGACAGATTTGAAAAAAATCTTTTACTGTTGAAAATCTACGTTATTTCTAACTAACATAGGCTATATTTTATACCTAAATTCCCAAGTTAACGAAAAAACGCGAGTAACGCCGCGCGGTACAACTATTTAAAAATATATAAAAATGCATTACCTGCGTCTATTTCTCCTTTTGAAGCCTTACCATGTCTTATCAATATCCACCTAGCTAATATTATCTATTATGCCAGTTTTTAGGCAGTAGGTAATCTACCAACTTACAATCTTGTGTTAAGACTGTGGGTATTTAGGACATTTTTTTAGTTTTAGCTCTTGAGCATCACGTGGACAAATTGCTTGTGCGAAGAGAAAATTGAAGAAAAGAGCAAAAAAATCTAATTTTACTTTTTTTACGGTTCATCGAAAGTATGATGAGATGAAAATGTCTTTTTGCGTGTTCCTAATTTTGTAAGTTTCATTAGAAAGGTTTTGAAACAATGTAGAGGTTGCTACGATAGTTTTTCGCATTAGAGTTAGGTTTGAGAAATATTTAACATTGTAATGTTTCTTTTTTTTATCGTGGAGTCAAGTTTCTTCACCCATAAAAAGTAGAACTGTTGTATTTGGAAACGTAAAAAAAACTCATGGTGATTAACACAATCTATTACGGAGCCCTACCACGTGTTTCGACACGCTCCTGACCGGTTTTTCGTATTTCCATTTTGAACAACAAGATGGTTGTACGTTTAAAAATGTCAAATGTACTTACCAAGATTTTATGATCATGCCCTTCAATTGTTATTAAAATAAGTCCACTGAGAACAGTCCCTATAACATATGTGTAGGTAAAAGTATCCTTGATACCCACTTCAACATTGTGAGTAGAGCTCACCGATAAACAGCGTGTTAATTTAACATCATGGGCATACTTTTACATTACGACATACAAGTATCAAAATAATCAAACGATGAATCAATTGACGGCCGGCATTGATTGGTTGTTAGGGCGTTAGCCTCTGGGACCACGGTCGCGGGTTCGATTCCCGCCGCCGACTTTAGTGATGAGCTGAAGCGTTTATGTATGTGTGTATTTAAAAGTATTTATAAAAGTATATCACTCTCTGGCACCTATTGTACAAGATATCCGTGAAAAAATGTTCCCGGGATATTAATTTAATAATGTTTAATAGTATTCTGTGCCAAAATTATTAGAACAAAAAACTTTATTGTTATGCCACACGAGGCCAATCCCTATGGCGTGCAATTGGAGAGGCATGTGTCCAGCAGTGGAGGAATATGGACGGATGATGATGATTACTGGTCACGACAAGATCAGTTTGAATATCCTCCTCCTTGAGTATTATTAGAAAAAAAAATCGTTGCTCCGAAACCCTTCTTCGAGCTAAAATACACAATACATACTTATGTTGAGTTGTTTAATAGTCTGGAACTTTACAATACGATATGGTCAGGCTTGCACATGAAGACAAAACGTCGGTTAATAATTCTGTTTATAGACTAAGTTGTAACCATGTTAGATAATATCTTTGATAAATACTTACTCGATCTAATAAAAGTATATGAAGCGATACTTCCACACTATTTTACGAGGCATAAAAGTTATAGCCATGAGGCATATACATTATACATACCTAGGCTAGTAATATCTATAATGCTAGAATAGAGGTATTTCATGGACATTTCGCCACCTCTATTTATTGGGTATATTATTCCTGCGCAAGAGCAACAATTCCGGGGCAAAATTCGTATCAGCGAGTGAGTTTATTGAAACAACTATTACATATGCATTTATCTTTTATGCTCATCGAATTGTTGTGCTAACGCAATGTACCGAAAAGATTGTATCTTCTATTATAATAAAACCATTGAAAAGGTTGCTGAATGCAAATTGCAGGTATTAATTTTGTTTCATTGAGTGAATCCGTATCGAATTATTTGAACAGGCTGTCGGTTGATCTAGCACACACGGTGTGACAGGATATAGCATAAAGGCTCTTTCACACATTGGTTTTTGTACTTTTAGGAAAAATATTTTTTAAACGGCAAAGTATCGCTGATGAATCTAGTTAAAGAGCTGGAAATATGATTTCTGGAAACCGAACACAATGCTAGATATAGAGCAAGAAAATTACCTTAGGTACTCATTCTTCGTTAATTTATTTCTTAAATACTGACCCAGCAAACATTGTTTTGTACATAAGAAAATATATGTAGATCATTAACAGTATTTCTCTATCATTATATGCATGTAAGTAATATATGAACCTTACTCAAGAATCACCTTATTTATTGAAGACCGCATTAAAGTCAGTTGTGTAGGTTTAAAAACTAATCGTACGTACGTACATAAACACAGACAGCGCGAGGCTACTTTGTTTTATACTATGTATTGAGTCATGCGTAAATTACCTACTGTAAGGTAGAAAAATATGAACATACAACAGCATTGTAAGTGAAGTAAAGCTGCGTCAGTTCGGAATCGGTTTCATCATCAAGAAGAATTGACAAGAAACGTCGAAATCCTATTACAACAGTAGTTAATTTGTTTTATACATTGAACACATTACTGTAAACAAAAGGTTCACTAAATTGCACATTTTTCTTTAACAAAGGCAGCAATTAACTTTAAATCTACAACAATACCAATTATATTGCCATAGATCATCTATAGGTAAGTATAGTTATTTTTGCTGCGTACATAGGTTACGCATTTTGTAACAGCAGCCCCCCGAGCCACCACAGCGCACCATAAAAGAAGTGCCAAGACATAAAACGCGCTGCGATTTGTTGAAATAAGCTGAGTCGCACGAAGCGTGACATAACAACCAATCAGTGTGCGTATTTGTTCTATGTCGAGTCTTTCTGGACGCGCGTGACCGATTTGGGCGACATCTACACACATCAAAAGTGTCTAGGGATCTAGTACATTTTAGAAGATTGCAATGAAGAATATATTTTACAAAAACTGAATTAATTCATAATTTATTCAAAGTGTGGTGATAAGTCATTGATACAGGTAAAGGGAATTAGGTAGGAGACCAATCCAGAAGATTAGATTTGATTTAAATAAATTAGATTTTTTTAGAGCTAAAAATACTCTTGATCCATTTGATGTGTGTAGATCAGTGTTTGACGACCACCCTGCCTGATGTTTATCAGCGACATGGGTTACGATTATTATTACGAACACACTTATTCATTTTATGTAAAAATATAGTTATTACAAAATATAGCATCATATTAGCCCTAAAGGAGTAAACTTTCATTTCCAGATCACAACCTCCATAATCATTATGGTCTCTAAAACAGTTATTTCACTAATTTAGAATTAGAAATACTTATAATTAAACAGCAGGTTTTGTAATCAATAGCTAACTGGAATGTAAATATGGTATTTCATAGAATTATTAAATTTGAAGTGCGGTTTGCACTAACTGTAATAAAATATATATAATAAAATCCGGTAGCGGCATGTCGTTTAATTCTGAAAATGTTCATGCATGAATAAGCATGTTTTCGTATTGTCGTAAAGGAACCAAAAAAGAGTTGGATAGAACTTTTTGTAAAAATATTGAAATGAACGCTCGAATAACTTTAATTAATTCGTAACCTTTTTTAAGCTGATGAGGTGGAACTCCTCTTGAAATCCTCGTGGCTATGGGGACGACGACGGGATAGACAGACTTCTACTGACTAAAATCCTTCAGCTATCACTGGTGCTGGGTGGGGTCTGGGCACCCAGAGACCATTTTTCAGTCTCCACCTACATAATAATAGCATTGAGGGAAATTATGTGGACTGATATTTTGTTATAAATTACAATATTTCAGTACTGATTCTCAGACCAGCATAAAATATCCAGGAACGTTTAAGAAATGTAGACAAAACGTGATTGATATAACTTTATTTTTCGCATATGTAAGGAAACCGTTCAATTGTTAATATATCGATCATCTACTAAGAAATAACTCAAAACAATATATAATGTTTATTCCGTGGTATACACGTGTAAGCAAACCTAACATTTAACTCTGAATCAGTTAAATTATTAAGTACTAACTTTCAAGCTTTGATCAAATTCCTTACAAATTGTATACAAAAAACATTTCACTTTTAATCAGCAACGTGTACAAAGAACTTAGTATTTCTCTCGCGATCTATAACATCTAAGTAATTTATCTTCAATATGACAATGAGCGTCGATAATGGGTGCAATTCCTATTAAATAATTGAACTGAAGCGCCTGAGACATTACCAGTTCTCGTTGATCTACGGCAATATAGAAATTACATACGGCTCTAGGAAATATCTATCGTGTACACAGTTCAACAGTCCGTGACAGTACATCGCATTGTACGAAACAGTCTTTGTTCATCTGCCATCAATCTTTATATTTCGAAGCAAACTTTTCAGATTGTTATGTTGCAAGAATTGATTTTAGGAATTTAATTGTTCGCATATACCCTTATTATGTGTTGCGCCTATAACCTGTGTGTTATTGCGTAAGCCGACACGTACAAAGCATCACAAATGAATGTTCGATTGCCACGTGCAGCCTCTATATAAATGATCATCGAAATTGCCAACAAAATACACCCTATTGTTATTATTTTAAAAGATAACAAAAAAGTACTCTTTAATGTATATATATAGGTACTCAACAACTATCGCCATTAAATTGTATAACTTTTATTGACAAGACTAAAATCTAAAACTATGTTTTGAAAGCTTAGCAGAGCGTAAAGTTGCAAAAAGTTTTTCTCTATTTCTAACACTTTCATTAACGGTGACCGGCTGAAACCGCGGTGAGAACTTCTATTGTGTCTGGTTTACTGACGCCGAAAGGTTTCATAAAATTATATTAAACTAGTAGACGCCCCGCGATTTCTTCCGCGTTATTCATACAACACACCTGTACACCTATCGGGGCCTATTAGGTACACAAAGTTGAATAAAAAATATTGGTGAAAGTGTAAATAATAACTTGTCCTATGGTAACAAAGAACTTTACCTAAGGAACCTTTTATCCAAATAGCAAAAGACGAATTAGCAATTAGCTGATCGGTAAGTTTGTGTAAAGTATGCCAATTTTCAATTCTTTAAAACCAATAATCGGTATATGATAAAATATAAGAAAAAAAATCGTGTATTAAAATCTTCCAGAGTCAACATGCAAGGAATTATATTCCAAAACTTACCTGGTAGGTTAACAAAATAGATATAGTGGAAATGCGAAGTACTCGGACATAAAAGTCGCATCGTTTGCATCAACGTTTTTCATTTCATACAAACTTTAGCACTAAAATATTTTATTGGAGAATCCGTTCTTAGCGGAACTTACATACCTCTAGGAATCATACCTAATTAATATTTTATATTTGGCGGTTTCAACTTAGTGAGGTTGAAGGATGAGTCTTTTGACCATTTTTATTATTAAATATTTCGCTATCCCATGCTGGATCCATGACGTAACTAAAATTGTGACTAAAATTTACCTAGAATATATCATTTCTTTAGAGGTTGTTCACCTCATCAGGAATTATGGATGTGAATTTATGTTATACGTATACATGTGCAATTTTAATAATAGAAACGTTACTTTCTATCGTATATTTCGAAGGTGCGACGCCCGAAATGGTTTCTTTAAGAGTAGGCGTGAACATAGCCGCTTCCGTCCCCAATAAATTGTTATAGTATTGCATAAACGGAAACACACAAATCATCTATTACCTCTATAAAAATGAATTGCCGTTCGTAAACATTGCTAAAACTCAAAGAAGAAGGGCTGGACCGATTTGGCTAATTTTGGTTTTGACTTTTTTTGTGGAAGTCTAGAGATTGGTTAACCACCTCGGCGGCAAGTGGAAGTCGGCGTCCACGTCCTATTATTGCCACCATTCCGTGTTGATCCCCGACCGGACGCTGGAGGTTGAAGATTTGTTGTATTAGAAATTTGAGTATTATTATAATTATAAGGTAAATAAATATGAATTTTACAGCTATCCACTGTATTTATTCCAATGCACAGGGTACAAAGGTAAAAGAAAAGTTTGCTGGGACAGCTAGTTTTTTTATTATTATTTTTGTTACAATATCGATAGTATGGGCAATAGTACGTGAGTGAAATAATGCAAAATTATTTGTAATGCGAGTTTTACGTACCGATTCGGTAATAATTGTGCACTTGTAAATTTTTCTTTATATGTCGCATCCGTTATACTAGGGATCAAGAACATTTTTATCTCTAAAAAAAAATCTAATTTATTTAAATCAAATCTAATTTTCTGGATTGGTCTCCTACCTAATTCCCCATAACTGTATCAATAACTTATCACCACATTTTTAATAAATTATGAATGAATTCAGTTTTTGTAAAATATATTCTTGATTGCAATCTTCTAAAATGTACTTCATCCCTAGACACTTTTGATGTGTATATTATATACCAGCTGACCCGGCAAACGTTGTTTTTCCAATATACATTGTTAACGATGCACGTGTGTTATCTATTTATCCCGGTTAAGGAAGTCCCGGGATCTGACTTGACTTATGTGGCTTTACCGGGGCGAAGATTGTGAGATCCCGAACCATTACTAGGGTCAACTACAGGAAAGCTAGTTCAAGTAAGAGGTCAGTATAACTGTCAGATGTGTTCGAACCGAATACTGCACTGTTACAAGTAGGTATTTTACGTTTGTTTTTTGGTGATGTATTTGGGAGATGAATTCTAGGACTTGATTTAATGATGAAAGACTGTTGAAATTCTGGTTCACATTCAATAAAATTACATAATTCTGAAAGTAGTAAGTAACATTGAATACAAGAGTACAAAACTTCATGACTTTCGATTTCACTATTTTATTGTCTTTATAAAACAGTTTCTTTTACTCAGCTAGCTCTCCTCTATTACGATATATTTAGCAGTGGCGTATGTTAGGGGGTTTCTCGACAAGGTAGGCAGTAATCCCCAAGGATTCACACCTATGTGTAGGTAACTTGTCCTTGCCACTTTCGTTAGCCTATGTCGTTAGTACAACAAAAAAAGATCTGGTAATAACCCTTTTATTAGGTCGGGTAGCCAAAATACTAAGGTAGGCCTCGTTTTGCCTATATGGTGTGCACGCCATTGATATTTAGATGTGTTGTCATGTGTAACCCGGAATATTTGCTTTACGAGTGTAGTTGCAGTCCATTTCCTATTACAATATATTTGACAGCATGATATTTTGATCCTTCACATCGGCTTACTAAATGAGTGAGATGTAACTACAAAATTATAGTTTGTCAAGTATATTCTAAAAGCTAATGAACTATTAGCTATTACGTTTTTTTATTGTGATGAACTATATAATCTAATAGGTTTTATAATTAAATTCCGGTCTACATCCGATTACTCCATCACGATCGACATTCTCACACAAGTACAGTCATCGCCTAAATATTTAATGATCATTATCACATTAAGATATCAACAATCACTGTCGTAACACGGAGCGACCAAGATATAAATCACGAATTCCATAGTAAATATTGCCAAAACAACAGACACATTGCTCGAATCCCATGTTACGTAGTTTTAACACCTGTGTTTCGGAAATACACCTACACAATTTTTTTTCACATTTTTTTAAAGATTCACACTCATCACCAAAGCAGCTGTCGGCGACGGGAACAGAACCCGTGGCCCTTCGGAACAGAGGCAGACTTGCACACCACTACGCCATCACCAATCATCATATCTTAACTTCTAGTAAAGGTCACTTTTCAACTTTCAACTAGAGAGCATCGATCGATCACACACATACCAACATACCAAGTGAACGCTATTCCAATCCATTGTGTAGGTACCACGTTACTCACGCGGCCGGTATGTCAAGGGGACGCAGTTAGATCTATGAAGGCCGTCCTGTGACCCAGAGAACTTGTGGACAAGGGTCTGTGGTCATGATTGATTGATAGGCACGTGAAATACTGACGAAATTCGGTACTGATACGTACACGTAACCCCATAACAAATAATAAACGTTGTTATTTTCTAACGAATTCCAAACGTTAGGTGAATTGACAAGGTGTGTATAACACAAAATATGCTATATACCTTTAACTTTATGCTTTGTATAACTGTGTTATTGGTAAGGTTTACAGTATTAAGCTGACCATTAAAAAGCAGATTTATAGCTTTAGCCGTTTAACGCCGTTATAAGATTCACACGTCAACAGTTTTTTTTAAACGCGTTGAACAAGATTATGAATATGCGGGTTTCATCATGATGTTTTCCTTTTTTCATTCGTTTCGTCATGATGATCTCGAACCCATGTACTCGTACACGTAAGTCGAAGTACCTACACGAACAACTCAAGACAACTAAGCTTGAGACGTAAAATATACAAATAAAATAAATATTGGCCCAGGTTCTTTAGTCAGAAGTAAGACAGACCATGAAGCAACTGCCATTTCTTAACGGGGGCTCATTCAAACTACGGTTATGATTTTGACATTTCAATACATAGTATAAAACAAATTCGCCTCCCGCTCTCTGTCTCTAGGTATGCTTAGATCTATGAAACTGCGCAACAGATTTTGATGCGGTCTTCTTTAATAGAGTGATTACAGAGGAAGGTTTATATATTTATATAATATGAGAGAAACGCAGTTAATAATAATATATTGGTAAAACAATGTTTGCCGCTTCAGCTATTCGATTATAAGACTTACCAACACAACATAAGCCTACTTATTAGGTACATAAAGGTGCAGTGCTTCCTCCTTGTTTCGTCGTTTATTCGTTGTTTCTCAAACAGGAATAAACGCTAGCCAGAAGCAGAAGCATAAACTACAACACAATTCTCTGGTTAGCGTATGTGGTATGCTGCGCAGTATTTCTAGCTTAATGAGAAATTTACTTTAAAAAAAACACAAAAGAGTGAGTACGAAGGCATAAACTAACATCGATGCAAATGTTTTGATTTCCAATATCTTTGACGAACAATCTCTTTGAAGGATACGTATAAACTCCTCAGCGTCTTACTTTAATAGTCATAACCATCAGCCACATGACGTACACTGTTGGACGAGGGCCTCCTCATATGATTCTCATTTAGGGGGAAATGCCACTAACCGCCATGTTTAAGAGGCTGGTTGGCGAACTCAGTGGTGTTATGGTTTAACAGAAAGCGTTGCTGCCCGTCCTCTGGAGAGTTCCCTCCGTCGCCTCTTACGACCCCCAAGACGGGAAAAGTTATGTTGGGGTGCTGACACATGTATTCTATTCGACATCACCATCGGACTTTAAGAGTAGTAATTTCAAAGTTGTCAGATTTTGCATCATCACCAACAAAATATATTAATATTGTTCAATTAACAACATTGATTGAAACAACGTTAGCAACATTAAATTGAAGACAACAATTCAACAGGTAAATGTGAAAAGTTGCATTTCAAATCAGGCACGTAGGTGTTACGTAATATTAAGGGCACACAATTTACCTACCGAACTGTATGTAACTGTAAGAGTGAGAGGCACATTGTTGTTTGGACCAGCTTTCCCTATTATTGACTAAGCACGAAAGCTCAGCCTTTTGTGAAACGTCCTAGTCTTTCACACCACACACGTTACGTTTGCAACTTGATAATTGGTTTTCTGTTAATAAGTTTTAAGTTGGTGAATGTTTCGTCAATTTTGTTTCGGATTAATTCTGTTGCTACGGATTAATGTTGTAATAGGTACAGTGAGATTTATGTCACAAAGAAGGTGATGCGGCAATTTTGTCTTGACTTGCACATTTCCCTAATAATAAGATAAACATGATTTTCTCTATAAATATTTCCTGTACATTCGATGATTCCGGGTCATCTACAAAATATACATTTCTCGAAAAATGTGATACAAAACGAGAAGTAATAATAGTAATCACACACTTCACGCCTTTTAATCCCAATGCGGGGTAGGCAGAGGCACTTACGCGGTTAACCAAGCGTATTTAAACCAACATGACTGGGAGTGAATCGCCGTTATAGGCTTCATACACCGTTGCGTGCATAGGCTCTGAAAGGAGTCCCATTGGTACACGTCCAGTACACGGACTGGAAACCGCGACCTTCCGGTTGCAAGTATCTGACCAGCTGGACCACCGACTTCCAATCCAAGTAATACTTTCAAATGTAATACCTTCCAATCCATAGTAATACCTATTTATTCAATTTAATTTAAAAGTTATTTTATGTTTGGTTAACAAAACATTTTTTTGCTAACCAAACACATCTCGTTATCGAGATATTCAGATATTTATGTACTTACATCGATGCATTAACCCGGAATGTTTACTTCCGAGTGTACAGTTGTAAATTATACCTTCTTGTAAATTAAAATAATAACATTATTATTCATAACTAAATAATTATTTGAAAGGATTTCCACATTACCTCTAAACAAAAAAGAACTTGGTCATTCTACTGAAATAAAAAACATACGTATGTACGTGTACTTTTTATAGGAGAATTCATTTTAAACCTCTTACAAATATACGCAGTGTAACATAATATACGTCAGTACAGGTTTACTGAAATTTGTTATGACGTTCGTGATAATCAACAAACAAGTTAAGTTTAACTTCAGAATAACTATTACTTTATTATGCTGAAACTTCAGAAAAATTACTAAATTTGACCCAAGAATAAAAAATAAAACAAACGGGGTGAGCTAAATAAAACCGTTTAAAAAAATATTTCTACCTAGGCTCTAAATATTTTCAATTTTTCTTCCTCAATTCCACTGAACAAATTTCCAATCATCCTTCGCGGTCATCATGTTCGAGTTGAGAAAAATAATATTTTTATGCATTATTTAACCCCTCCCGAGTGTACATTTCCTTAGAATTGTATGTAGTTGCCTCGGGAGCAATCGTTATGTTAGAGACCTTCGACAAATAACATACAGTTTAAAATTAAAAAAAAACCTAAATCAGTCAAGTCAAAGGTTAAATTCATTGAATCAAGGCACATTTGACTACCTTATAATAATTATCGTGGCTGGCATTTTCAATCGTTCATCATCACGTCAGCTCACTGACGTCCACTGCTGGGGGCCAAGTCTGCTACACACTCGTAGTTGCATCGCTCCGGAATCGTAGCGGCAAATGATGTACATCGCTGTTTTACTACGGACGATAGTGAAATGAAATTATCGAAATCAGCGCGATGCCAGATCGGTGCAACTACCAGTAGACTTTCCGGGATATTCCCACCACCACTGTGATTCCTGTTAGAGCCAGGATCTACAGCGGAATCCAGAATAGACAAGAGCTCAATCAGTGACGACTGGGCTAGATCCTGGGGGGGCTTAGCCTTCTGTCTTGGATCCCACATAGTTATTAAACTAAAGACGGTATAGAAATAAGAAGAAACAATATATATATATATGCGCTGCATTGCAATGAATACATACGATTTTTTTTACTTCCCTAATCTAAATAAAACCAGTAGACTTATTCCCTTGGATACAGGCCTACCTCAAGGGGAGCCACAACGATTGGTCTTGTGTCTTGCTCCGACAATGTGAGTCCAAAGTCTTTACCAGGTCGACGGACCACCTGGTTGGAGGTGTAACCACGCCCCGATTTCCTATAATCGTGGGACCCCGCTTTTATAGGGCTACAACAATCAGTAGCTACTTATGAACTGTTTAGAAATAGTTTGTCTCTTTTACACTAACACGATTAGAACATGACAGTCGTTAATGGAGCAGAGATCTATGCTTAAGGGGGGGGTCTTCTGAATACAGGTCTAGGACCCCATCGTTCATCGGTGCCATATGCCCTGCCCATAGTTCGTACCATAATGATAATTAGCAACTGTATATTCATCTCATATGGATGAGAATTAAGCGTAGACTTTGTTGACGTGTCAAATATTTGGCAAGGTACATAGTAGATAGCTACTTACATAGTTAACACTATCGGGGACACACCCCGCCCTACGACGTGATTACAATAAAACTTGCATTGTCTCAATTTCAGTGTCCATAAAAGTGTTTAAAGAAGGGTCTTGTCAGATTTCACACTTAGATGACAGAAATAGGAGAATTACTTAATATTTGGATTTTTATGATTTTGTAATAAATAGCACGGTATAAAAACGGATCTGTTATAGGATAGCTCGCTTGTATATCAGCACGGCTTCAAGTGAAATTAACTACACTTCTTGTGCGTTTAATTTGGACGATGATTAATCGAGTAAAAAATCTGAAGTACAAAAACAAAACTTGCTTTCAGTTATGCTACAATAGCTATGATCAATTGACGGTGTCTATATCGGAATTGAAATGGATCTTTTTATTTTTGCAGGTTAAATAAATATGGGTCCTAATATATTAATATCTTAGAATATTTTTACACATTGTCACTTGACCACAAACTAGGATACCTCTGTTACTATGGGTTCCAGAGACTGATATAGTTACATAAATACCTTTAAATACATACATAGATTGTGTTTTATTTAACACTCAGATACACAAATGCCTCAGCTCCTCACTAAAACATTATGCCCGTGGCGGGAATCGAACCCGCCACCGTCGTCCTAGAGGCAGATACCACTAGTCCATGCCGTTGACACGCTGTCTGTTAATTTATTGTTGAAGTCAGTAAAATTAGAGTTAGTAATTAATTCTTTACCACACATTCTTCATGTATCATAATATTAAAATGTCAAATCATAGACAAAATTAAATCAAAGTATAACGAAAAGGTGCAGTTTAAGTTCCAAGTCCGATAGGTATAGCATTAATAATTGTAATTTCAAACAATTACTAAAGAATACATTTATCGAATATAATCAAACTGATTATCGAATCATGGCACTTATTGTTATCGATGTCAATACATGAGGGTGCCCATCCCTAAACTAAACTTTCAAGGAATTGACTTTCGAAATATTATCCTAGGAACAACGATTACCTGTGACATCCACATTTGATTAATGTATTAGTCAATTAATTGATATTATTAAACGAAGCATCATCACAAAAAGCATCACAATGATATAATCATAACAACATGTTTGGGTGTAGGTGGATTACATTTATCCAGATTGACAATTAAACAGAAATTCGTGCATAAATACCTAATCAAAAAAATTTTGGATTTTGGAACACTTTGTCGCGACGTTGACTATGTGAAGTAGGATATCAACGTGACTTTTGTATTCGAGAAAGAATAAGAATACTGAAATTTTCATTCTGCTGGATTTGGTTAGAGTATTCGTTAGTAAGGTATTTTTACAACAAATTAGTGGGCTTTACCTATACCTATACATTTTGGGTAAAAGGTGTTTCTTCTGTTTAAAATTCTGTTACATTTTATAGTGATGGGAAAGATTTTCATCGATGATATGTCTTTTCGTAACCATATTTTTTCGTGTTTATTTAGATATATATCTAGTCTTTATTAAACAGCACCTTTCCTATACACTACATACAAGCGGATATTCCTAAGCGTGACTAAGTAAATAGTGAGTGTGACTGAAAAAAAATAAACATAATTTCACTAACATTTACTAACTACAAAACAAAGTAACATTATAAAGTGTATATAGTGCACCTCGATTATTCCGCCGGGCGGTAATTTTTCCGTTCGAATTTCGTAAAAAATAAACATTCCGATGTAATAGGCAGTGAAAAACATGCGACCAAATGTGTTCCAATCCCTGAACACGGCCGCGCGCGGCCGCCACTGCCGCCGCCCTGCCCGCGAAGGAAATATAGCAATACTCACCTCAAATATCAATGAACCAGAACCGATACTTTGCATAGAAATAATTTACCTAAATCTTGCACAAATATTCAAAGGTGTAGCGCAAAAATTATTTTTTCCCTAGTGGCAGTTACCCAGGGAAATGTGCAATTGACAGTTGTCCCTGTCACATGTAGCGGGCGGCGGCGGTGGCAGGCGAGACAGCTGCGCGGCCTCAGGCGTGCCAAGTCTCTCGTAAGTAAAAGTAACTTTTAACAATACCTTGACGGCGGCGCGGCGGCGGCGCCTGCGTGCCCATGCGTCAGTACTGCCAACCGCACCAACTTGGCTATACGTATCGGTTTTTTGCCGCGCGCAGGCAAGTGCCAATTACGCGACACAGAGTTTTTTATAGATCTTAATTCGACGACAGTGATTAAGAAACAGTGTCGCATGTCCACTTCGGTTTTGCATTGAGCCGATTTCCTAATGCCGTACGAAAGTCCAAACTGCACTTGTTTGTAAATATTTTCCGGCACTTGGATGTTACGATCGTTCGAACGTGAGTTGTTTTTATTTTTCTTCATTTCTATTATAGGTTGTTCTTAGGCTATGTTATGTCTGGGTCATGCTGTGACTTAGTGCCAGATCAAACCGACGTGCAATTGGATTAATGAAACTGGTTTTCATTCCATTGTGGACACGTGTCTGTTGTTGGTTGACCAACTTACTGCATCGCGGAGTAATTTATAGCTTGAAGTAACAGTTCTACCTACTGACACGACCGATAAAGGATTGCCAAAGATAAAAGCTTGTCCAATAAAACATGTTATCGAGTTAAACGGCAGCTGAGCTCGGCTGAGATTACGTTACTGTGTTGATTGTGTTGCGGCCTTGTTATAGACACAGTGACAACCTTACCCGTGGTTCAAATTAAAATGCCCATTCAAAATAACCACCTAACATCATTTTCGTACGAGATAAACTGTGTCATAGTTTCCGACATACATAGCTCACTGATTTGCACTACTATGTAGAGTCTCTATGAGACGTATCCAAATGAAGGATAATGTGTTTATAGCGTTTTCTCGTTGTTCAAAACACAACAGTGTTATGAAGAATTATTCTCTTTATCTTGTTAAACCCAAAGTTTCAAACAAACCAAAAATCCTTCATTCGCAAGCAAAACCACACACACCGCAAATAGAATTCCGCTGCAAATTCCCAATAGGTACCTCAAAGGATGTGATATATTATGTTATAAGTACACAAGCACCACTTGCTCAAGAAACAAACAGCAAATGTTCTGCTTTCCCTCCATTTTGTAATGCACGATACACATTGCCTCGCTAACCGGTGCTACAGTTTACGAATTCAAAACCACGATATAACCTCATACATTATTCACTATGGACACCGAAATGACTATTACTACAGAGTGCATGCTTTGCGCAAAACGGAGCAAAAAAAAATGCACCAATTTATCAGAGAACGAGAATATTTTTCGAAAAAAAACTAAAAAAGCTCATTGTTTCTGCGTTTCATACTGAACCCATGAACTTAAACATACTGTATACTTTTAATTAACTTTGCGGTGTTACACACGGCTTATCTGGTTTCTTTCCGTAGGAAATTCATAGTTTAAACAACCTATCCCAACTCAACGTTCCATACAATTTCGTTTAGAAGTAACAAATACACACATACATGACGCAAAGCTTTTCATTTATAATACGTATAATGAATGTCTATCAAGAAGGAATCCAATATACCGAAGGGATTTTTTTAACAACTACCTACTTAACCCTTCAATGCATGACTTTTTTTTGTCCATGCGAAAATATCGTAGTAATTAAAACTATGACAGAAAAAAAGAGGAACTTTCTCATTAATTTTTTTTATCAAAAAGTTATATACCTATAAGGTATGTTTCATTGTTCTTAGTTTCCTAAGTGCAACTACGAAAATAATACATTACGTCTGCTAGAATGTTGCGATTCCATCACGATGCAAAAAGGGGTAAAAAATACTTATATTATTAGGATCATTAATTTGTTCCTTATAATATAAGAAACATAATTAACGAAAGAAACACTAAAAATATCTAAAGCACTTACGTTTAAATAAGTGGCCAGTGACTCTACTTTTAAGTGGTCAATAACTACATGATTTACCCATTACCTATAAGATACATAGGAATGTAAATAGTAACTAAGTTAAATTAAACTCTACTATCGGCTCGAGCTAAATCACATATTTCCTGTAATTTCTATCTACATAAATTCCTAACTAATTTAACTGAGGCTAAGAGTCGATCGGGGATAAATAACTCACTCGTACGTGAAGGCTTGAAGCAACAACGATGGATTCCGCGATAAATCTGAGCCGCGTATTCTGATACTCACCCCAAGAACTGATCTCTGCTCAAGTAATGTTTGTTTCACTCTAATCGTGTCTGTGGAAAAGACAGAATATGCTCGGGCGATACTTGAGTACTGATTATTGTTGGAGATGGTACACGCGGTTTACCCACACCAACATAAAATAGTAGCCGCATGGAAAACGTCCCCAAAAATATTTTTTAGGGACGTTTTCAACGAAAACAATTATTGTTTTAAAATATGTGATCCGATCAATAAGAACAAAGATAAATTTAGACAGATAGAGAGATTCTCGACTCGAAATCGCGAAATTCAAAAAGCCAAAGAAATTCTGAAACGTGTAAACAATACGTACGAATATCGTAATTGAATGGCGACAATATACACGCTAGTATATTACTGTACTATTTTATACTATATATATTACACTACTCCCGTAACTGCAACGTTCAACTGCAAATAAAACTGACACGCATCTAGAGGAGAATGGAAGTAGTGCAATGTAATGTCTTTATGATTAATGATATAGGTACCTAGATTTTAAAGAGAAGCTAATATAAGTCTCAGGGACTGAAAAAAAGTTGTTTTTGCTATCCTGAAAATTAAGCCAAAATCATACAGCCATTTTTGAGCGCGCAGCAACGATATAGTACTTCATTTAACTATACTCTACTATTGTCGTACAGAGTACATAACAACCGCATGGCTGTATACTTGCGAAACCACCAAAAGCTTTCTGCTTTCTAACAAATATGTACTTAGAAAGTTAAAAACAGAACACACACCGGTCACCGTTGGGGCTATCCATCGCAGATTATTATCATCGCTATGTTTGGCTATTTACTACGACTATTTACCACGTGACCAAAGAGAAGGACTGTCTTACTTAGTTGTAAAAATGCTTGCTTTGTCTGAGAATCGAACGGACGTAAATGTGAAAAAAAAAAGATTAATTTCACTTTGTTCCTTTCTTTTAAAATATTGTGTTACTTAAGCAGTGTTATAATTTTTTAGCTATTCTTTTGATTAGCATCATAAAAGTAGGGTATTTTTTTACATTTAAGTCGGTTCGATTCTCAGACAAAGGAGTGCAAAAAGTAATTTAAAAAAAATCTATGAACGCACAATTACTAATTTTTAAAAATAACAGAAGGTCTTCTTTGAGCAAAATCACTATCTACGATATTTAAGGTACTTCCCCTTCCTGTAAGTTTGGGACGTCCTCTATAAAGTTAAATTAAAATCGTTGGCGAAAGCCTAAATTATCACCCGGCCTATGATACCAAACCACTTTCCCCAAGGAACCCCATGTCAAAAACGGAAAATGACCCCATGAAAAAATCCAAATTTTATCTCTTCATATAAAGTGGCAAAAAAGATCTGGTAAGTTTGTATGAAGTGAAGATTTTATTTTTAGTTTTTGACATAGGGTTCCTTGGGGAAAGTTATTTGATGTCATAGGCTGATAGACTATCTCAAGTTTTGCCAGCGAGATTGATTTAATCTTGTATATTCAACGTGTATCAATAGCTCTCTTTTTCAGACCCTACACGACAGATTTATACTAAACGATAATTATCGTAATGAAACCCGCATAAGGGGTATAAACCCCATATCGGCGATACGCACTCCAACTATCACGATGGGTTGACGGTACTTTTGGGGAAACCTTGGAACATTAACTTATTAGGAACTCCTGAATACCCACTTTTGAAATTAAAATGAGTATTTTTTATGTACACATATCAAAAGTGTCTCTAGGGATCAAGTACATTTTAGAAGATTGCAATCAAGAATATATTCTACAAAAACTCAATTCATACATAATTTATTATCATAATGTGGTGATAAGTCATTGATACAGGCATGGGGAAATAGGTAGACCAATCCAGAAGATTAGATATTTTGATTCAAATAAATTCAATTAGATTTTTTTTTAGAGCTAAAATGTTCTTGTTCCCTAGACACTTGATGTGTGTATGTGCCAAGGCAATTCTAATTATATGGATCTACCTACTGTAGATCATGTTTATATTATGTTATTTTTAATCAAATATAAATAGAAATGACAATAATAATTCAGTTCTGGTTGAAAGGGATTCCTAAAAATAATGTTCGAAACAAAGGATGAAATTGATTCAACGCTATAATGGAGCATGTCATTTTGTTTTGTTGTTAAATTAGCCTACGACCTTGTGGAGTGGTGTAAGCCAATAGCGCCCACTCAGTCGCTTTCCATTGCTCTAACGCCGCTAGGAAATATTACGCGATCCGCAAAGATCTTTAATCCCATAGCATTTTCTTTCAACGACGCTTTCCGCAAAAAAATGACCTTGTCACTCAAAAGGAGGTGTTGCAGTAACTAAATAAAATTATTAATTACTAAACGAATTTTACGCTTGTTATCTGATAAAGCCAGAATATCTGACGCTAGTGTTTCAATTAAACCTAGGTCGTTTGGGCTTGCATCAGATAGACGATAATATCTACTCTCTTTTATCGTTTTTCGCTTCTTTGATACCTACTTGGCTTATTTCTTTCATACATAAGTGCTTATTTTGCTTTTTTTACACTGTATGGTTAATGACAAATAATTTAATTCAATGGAACCATACCCTTCTTGATCTAAGGCGTAGAAATAATATAATTCTGAATTTATATCAAAACATACATACCTACGCACGTTCACAATTCCTAATGGGGTGCACAAAACCTTGTTCACTTGTATTCCGACGAGGTGGGGTCTTAGATGGATATATTTAAAATTAAATGAATTGGTTTAATACATAACCTTCGAGACGTTTCCGTGTCCTGGAAGGATTGCTCAGCAATTGGCTCCCAATTTTTCCCCCATACTATTGTATGCATATTATTTAGCTATAATAAATATATCGCTCAAGGCTATCAACTCATATTGTTTCAAGACTTGCGTTTAATTTAGTGATTGTGTCGACCAATGTTTAATTGCATAAAAGCCTACCTAGACGTAATATAAATTGATTTAAAATTGGGAGTTGTTTATTGTCTGTACACTTTTATTGGCATTATTTTGTGTAGTAAAAATTGAACAACGTTAGCTCAGATCCCAAGGGTTTCACTACTGCTAATACAAATTAAACACCGTATTTGTTTGAAAATATGAGCTTCAATAATTTATTTCAAATTTCTTTTATGCCCCGCTATTAACCAAACGATAGCGCCATTTAGGACAGCGCCATCTGTTGTAGAGGTTCGGAACTACATCGACTACTAACCAAAATTGTATCGTACAATACAAAATCACCGGTTACCGCTACAAGAGCGCCATCTTGTGTCAAGTGGCGCAAAATATTATACAATAATATTCAACATACCGCCCCCCAAGGACACCATGAGGAGTCCTTCACAAACGTTTAACAAAGAACAAAAAAATAAAAAATAGTATTCTTGGTAGTAATGTGAAACCGACCTTACAATAATTTTACACACTGAAAACTTAATAATACAACACAAATATAATTATAATATTTTACACAAATTCACTCAGTTGCTATTGGCAAAAAACATAGTTTATTTGTGGGTCTTTTGACAACAGACTCCTTCGTTTTTATAGATACCACTCTACATATGTGGTCCGATCCTGGATGGAGAGCAACAATTCTGCCGTATAACCATTTAGATGGAGGTAAATTATCCTCCTTTACTACAACAATGTCGTCGATTTTTGGTGGCCTGGTTTGGCTTGACCATTTATACCTGTGCAAAAACTTTGACAAATAGTCGTTTGACCAATGCTTCCAAAAATCTTGGAGCATTTTCCGAGTGTATTGCCAC
>SJJU01071506.1:0-19258 GCA_012932125.1 Conopomorpha cramerella | reverse complement strand
CTGTAGTAAATAATAACCTAAGTTTCCTGTTCATGCAAATAAATGAAAAATATATTTATCAACTTGGTGCACACTCTGCATCTCTATCTATAAAGCGCAGTCAGACTTTGCTTTGTCAGAAACTTATTCATGTAATTTGTTAGAGTGACAGTTTTAGGCAAGATTTTGACAAAATAAAAAATTTGGCTTTTAATCCTTTCCATGTCATTTGAACCGGGGAGAATGATGTCGCCCGTTTTTTTTTTTACATTTTTGGCTATAATACTTATTTTAAACACGTTGTTAAGAACCGCTGAAAGTATTTTAACATTTCCAGCAGCTGCAATATTCGATACCTACCTATCAAAATAATATTCTTCAAATGTACATTACTATGCTATATGCAAGTTTGTAAGGAAGGGCAAAGCCCAGTAATTGAAATTGCTGCCTTCACCAATCGCCACTTTATTTTCGTAGTAATAATGTTAGTTTCATGAGAATGGTCGGAAAATACTGCAACAGAAGCAGGCGGTATCCATTCGTCTTCGCATATTTATATGGGTATGACCTGAATCTGTAGGTCAATAATGAATAATATGGAAAGAAGCACAACTAACCACGTATCTACCTATCTATATCTAAAACGTCATGGGATATTTCACTTTCTGTCATACAAAAAAGTGCAACCAACGATGTCCAAATGTTTTTTCCATGATTACTTACCTATCTACATACATACATACGCACGACGAATGCTTTATCTGTACACTTTGTTTGTACCCTCCCTCCCCTACACCAACTGCAGGCCTTTATCGTTGTCCTTTTCTTTTCTAAATAAATTTAAACTATCTGTCTCTTTCCAAACAATGGCGATGACATATGATTATTTTGGAAAAAATATTCTCTAGAAACAATATTTTCAATTAACTTAGAAGTAATAGAAAACATTTGGAGTTTTTTTCGGATTTCTGGTGTAGTAGCGCGAAAGCTCTCGTAGGACACTGTCAACTTCACCGGGTAAAAGGCAATTGACTTACATCAGGGGTACCCAATATTGATGCTGAGTAACGTATCTACGCCAAATATACTATATAGGGGTAATATCATTGATTGATAGTGAAAATGGAGCTAACGCGAAAGATTTCAGAGTAATGATTTTTGACAATTTTAAAAATGCTCTTTATCCGCAAGATTGTGTTGTTTGTCTTCAAAATGATTTTGGGAAGGAAGTACCTCATTTAAGCATTGTAAGGCGATAATACGCTGAATTTGGACGTCGACGGGTTTGTCTGAATGACGAAGTTCGTGAGGGCCGGCCTACAACAGCTACTACCGAGGAAATCGTTGGAACTGTGAGGCAGTTAGTAGAAGAAAATCGACGTATCACGTATGAAACGATTCGTGGACTTCTTGGGATCGGTATGAGTCAGATTCAAAAGATTTTACACCAAGAATTAAAAGTTAGAAAACTTTGTTGTCGCTGGATCCCTCATGAACTGACTCCAGAGCAGAAGCGGGCTCTTGTCGATTGGTGCCAAAAAATGTTGCTTCAATATGACCTCGGACATTCTAATGCTGTTTATAACATTGTCACAGGAGACGAAACCTGGATTTATGGTTTTGAACCTGAAAAAAAAAACAGCAGACTTGCGAATGGGTGTTCGAAAGTGAGAATAGGCCTACAAAAGTGAGGCAGGGTAGGAACGTGGGAAAAAAAATGATTTCGTTTTTTTTCTCCCGCTCGGGTCCCATTTGCACAATCCCACTTGAAGACCAAAGAAGCGTTAATGCTGAATGGTATACCACCATTTGTTTGCCGACGGTGCTGGAAAAGGTTCGAGAAAATCGACCCCGAAGCCGCATCCTCTTCCACAACACGACATCGCTTCTTCACACACGGCGAACAAAACAAAACAATTTTTGGCGTCCGAAAAAGTACAGATCGTGACCCATTCTGCACATAGCCCAGACCTTGCACCTTGCAATTTCTTCCTTTTAAAAAAAATTAAGGATCTGATGAGGGGTTTCACTTTTACGAGACCGGAAGAGGCAGTAGTGGCCTTTAATGAGCATGTGCAAAACATGGCATCAGACGAGTGGTCATCATGTTTTGTAAAATGGTTCAGCCGCATGAAAAAGTGTTTAAAATGTAAGGGAAGAATACTTCGAAAGAGAATAAAAAAAAAATTGTTTGCAGCTTCTTTTTTTTAAAGTTACGCAAAACTTTCAGTGCAGCCTACGTATTTCTTTATTTCGAAAATCTCAGCCGCCATACAATCACAATTAATAAGTATTTACAACTATAAGCATGCTACATGGCATAGGTAATAATAGGTATAACTGTTCGAAGCCTAATATCTGATGGAACAAATGTTAATGTTAAAACATATGGACAGTTGGGCTACAGTGATACAGGTATGACCACTTATTTCAAGCACCCTAAACAAGAAAGCAGGGTGCACTGTATTTTTGATCCAGCTCATATGGTTAACTTTTGTAGGAATATTTTTGCAGAGAAAAAGCTAAGTTTTCCTCAAGAAGGTTTGAAACTTGCCAATACATTAAATGCAATCTGCTTGCAATCATCTTAATTTCATTGAAAAAATATATGTTAAACATGCACAGCAGTCAGTCAAACTTCAGTCGCTGATGCCATCGACTTTTTAAGAACTAGTGGTAAAGAACATTTTCAGGACAGTGAAGCAAGTACTGAATATATTAGAATGATTGATAGAATTTTTGATTTGCTTAATGCAAAATCACCCATTGGCACTGGTTTTTAGTCCCCGTTGCGACTTAGTAATGAAATTCATTTCATCAAAAAAATAAAAATAAAAAACGTTTTGGATACAAGACAATATTTAAAGACACTCGCTATGGGGAATTTTCAGAGCCCCTGTTTCTCTTAGTTATGACAGATGGCGCTAGTTGTATTAGGGGGACAAATGTTAAGGAAATTACTAACTTCAAGCAGTCCGTATTGAAGGCGACAGTAATTTTTTTTATTGTTTGTCTACATGCTCGACCGGATAGCGACACACACTACCCATTACACTATATGTTAAGTTCCGTCATATTATATGTATTAGGTTACCTGGAAGAAATCGTTCTGAGCGATAAGGTCGCCATTTGCAATCTTACCATTGTTAGTTTTACATTTTGTAATGTACAGTGTGCTATAAAGAGTTTATTCATTCATTCATGTTACAAAAGTGTCTGAAGTCTAAAGAACTCACCAAAATAATAAAAAAACGCACTAAAATATAACTGACAGAAGTGCCCCTGGATATCTACTAGCGACATCTAGATAAGAAACTTTTGGAGTTTGAAAATTCCTCATTGATCAAGAAAATAGCAGCTTTTGGCTTGATTGTTGACACATATTCCTGCCCAAATTTAGCAAAATATATTTTGGATGGTATCGATCATAAATTAAATTATTTTCTACAATATAAATTCTCCCAAGACCATTTGGAAATGTTCTTTTCCTGTATTCGATTACAGGGTGATGGAAATATTAACCCTAATTAATGCCTTGCAATTCAGATATGCTTTACGCACTGTATCGAAACAGTGTCACACCAAGCGTAAACGCAAATTGCATTGCGCAAGGCGACAATTTTGAACTTACGCCAATTTTGGAGTTTCGTAGCAAAAAAAGAATTATTGAGAAAAATCAAGAACACAGTGACTCGCAAGACGAAAATGAAGTAGAAGTCTTGTTTAATTATATGCAGTCGATCAATATAATATGTGGTTACGAAAAAAAACTTTATTATATTGCTGGTCATTTTGCAAACAAAATCTATACTAATATTATAAAGCTGAAGTGTTTGTTTGTTTGTTTGAACGCGCTAATCTCAGGAACTACTGGTTCGAATTGAAAGATTATTTTTGTGTTGAATAGACCATTTATAGGTTGGATTCCCGAAGACCCAGCTGATTAATAACACTTAGTTGTGTCGTAGATTATAATTTAACGATTTATGACAATGATAGGTAAAAGTACGTAGGCGCACAAGAAGTCGCGTCGTATTCCGGGGCGTATTTGAGAGCGAGTGATGCAGCGGGGCGCCCGCGGAGGTAGGGTCGCGGCGGGGTCCACTCGACGTGACGTAGGAACCGGTCCACCGTCGAACCGTTGCTCATCCCGGAGAATAAGGCGCGTTGTGTTAGATGGTTGCTACACCATAAGTTTAGGCGCTATATGTGCCTGAATAAACTTAGAAACGTTGTTGGGTTTGCCATACGGTCGTATGGTAAAACGACCGATCTCCAAAAAATCGATCTCGTCTTTGTTCGAATATTTAGTTAAGTTCAATTTCAGTTCAGCGTCGACAAAGTAATTAACTACTTAGTTAATTTACGTATCCAGGCGCACCAAGATTATGCAATGCAATGGTACCATATTAAGGAATTGACATATAGTGACGTGTACTATTTTGACAGGAGAAGCTAAGGGAGAAAAGTTGTCTATAGCATGTATTCCTATTATACCACACAATTTATCTTTTCAATTTAAATGTCTACAGTTTCCATTGTAATTTGCTTTCTCATTGACATAATAAATTCAGGATCAAACGTTAAAAGTAGCTGGATTACACTTGGGTACGCCTGTTTTTCACGTGGTTACGTGTTTCATAGCCACATCCACACAATCTGCACGTTTTCGCAGAACAAAATAAATCACTGAATATAGTGTTCAGCAAGAATAAGTGTTCCGTAGGTATGACGAAATTGTACCTACAACTGTGACCGGATTTTTTATAACTGATTCTCCCCTTGATCTCTTTTGCCAACAAAGCAATAATTGTACCATAAAAGTACACAAGTTAAGCAAGCTTTTAATAAAACGTGTTTCAGACCAATTAAAACTATTAATAAAAAAAAATTGTTGGTGGAACGAAGTTCGCCGGATCAGCTAGTGTTAAATAAAATTACTTGTGAACACTGTCGCGATGCGCTAATTATTACGAAGGATAACTTTGATCACTCATATTTTGTGAATATTACCAACTTTTCTTCTTTTACTGCATGTTGACAGAGAAGCCAGATTCCAGAGTTTCCAGATTTGCCTTTGAGGTAATAATGTCGTAAATGGCTAGGAAGTCATTCCGACACACCACCAAAAACGTGATTTTAATAATGTTAAAGCAACTGGTTGTTACCAAATTAAAACATTTGTTTTCTCCGACCATCCATCCCTGTGCAATCTGCACATGACGAAGATGAATCAATTACAATTGGTGAAAGTATTTGGTAAGCTCATATTTGAATGTAAAATATGTAAACATGTTTAAAATGGTATAACATATATTTAAATTTTCTATTGCTACTATACTACTACTATACTAACTAATTTAACTTAAGTCCTGAATAGTGTAAAAAATAAACGCCTTGAATTACATTCGTATTATTTTGTATCTTTATCCCCATGGTTTTATCATTCCTAAAACAGACTAGATGTAATCTAACTAACGGTGTCAGAACGGTTCTAACGTGCCTTCCGTAGCACAAGGAAACTCAAGATTTTTTTACTTAAGTCACCCATCCCAGTGGGAAAACCGCATTTAAAAAAATAAATAAATACACTTCATGCCTTTAATCCCAAAGAGGGGTAGGCAGAGGCACTTGCTAAAGCAAGTACCCACGGTTCACCAAGCGTATTTAAACCCAACGTGACAGGGGGTGAGCCCATCGCCGTTATAGGGTTCACACACCTTGTGGGTGTGCGGGTTTCATCACGATGTTGTCCTTCACCGTACGAGCGTTGCGTTGCGTACATAGGCTCTGAAAACGAGTCCCATTGGTACACGTCCAGTAGCCGGACTCGAACCCGGGACCTCCCGGTTACAAGTCAAGTGTCCGACCAACTGGACCACAGACGCTCATCCAAAACCGCATTTAGTTGTTAATAAGCGTAATTCTAATGGTTCTATAGGAGTTTATATGTAAAAAAAACCTCGTTTATGCCGCGGGCGAAGTCGCGAACGGGCCGTTACTTTAGTATGTAAAAGTTAGGCACATTTTTTGTATTTTAAAATTTATTGATTTATGTAAAAACTTCAATAACAATCAGTGTTAGCAAATTCGAATTCGAGTTAGTTATCAGTCCTGTTTGAGTATAAAGTCCTTGTGCATAGCGCATTTGAAATGACTGACAGAAATAGAAATGTCACCGGTGAAATATCTAATCACTAGGTACTTATTGTGTCCGATCATTTTTTAATGAAACGCGCTCAGACATTATAACTCAATATTGTTCACCGGGTACCTATATAGGCCCGAATATAATCAAAGACTCGAAACGTCGAGTAAAATAACAAAGGTAAGCTCGAGCTTGTCTTTGATGTGATTGTGTCTTCCCAAAATACTGTCGGACTTTAATGAAGGTCTGGAATTACGATACAAGCTTTGAAGTAGCGAAGTTCTGGACCATATGTGTGAATTAAAGAAAACTGACTGATTTAGAGGACAACAGAAAAAATTGAGCGGTTCATCAGTAACTACTATAAAACCATAGTAGTTTACATTACATAAACGCCCATGTTCTGCCTAGGGATAAGTCCTTTATTTGCAGACATGGCTTCTATAGAGGCTCATACCACAACAACTAGATTTACATTACAACCCAAAACCGACGCTTATGAATAAAACGAGATAACAATACATAACATTAACAATAAACATGCCGGAAATTTACTGCCTAGCAAGGTAGAATAGAAGTATATCCTCAGACCAAGAACAACTTAGACTTGCAAGCCGCGTACCACGTCTTCTTCGTCGTACCACTGCAGTCTGTCTCTTTTCCACGAAAATGCATGGAAAAATATGTACTAATGGATAAATACTGTCACTTGAAAGATGAACACTGACTCTATTATAATACTATATTTAGCAATACTTATGCAATTATTACATTTCACGTTGGGTTAACACGTACTACAAGTATCCAGTCTTATAAACTTTCTTGTACAATATTCTACAAAAATCTCTCCAAGACTAGACTGGCGATCCGTCGCCATTCTCCCTCCACCTCTAGTACTATATTTTTTCTTTCCACCAAAATGACGATAACCGCCAACTTCCTCTAAACACGCGATTGGCTTGAAAAGTTTTAGGTGGCGTGGTTGGGCCCAAATGTTGTGATTGGCTGTCGTCGTTTTGCCAGTGTTGCCAGGAGGTAGCATAGAAATTGCCCGTATTTGTTGCCATTAGGAATAATTTACTTTAACTTAATAATTAATTACGACACACTTTTACTACTAATTTGACAGATTGGACCCAGATATACTCTGATACGCAGTAAGGGACATAAGATTACTCTTTCGCTCCTGCATGTTTTCATATCGTTTTCTCGTTTTATTCTAAACGTCAGCTTAGTATTGCATGTCTTGTTGTGTTTGTTCTGAGAGACATACATTTTGGTGGAAAACAGGCTGTTTGCTAGGTCACTTTCAGTCTGACCTATTGTCAGAAAGGTATCTCTGATAGATGGTCAGTCCATCTTCCAATAATCGCTTTCACACGACGGATATATGTAATGTACACATTGTAGTTTCATTCCCTATCGTCTAAGTTGACACATTCCTTTTAGCTATGTTGTTTAAAGTTTGAGACCCTCAGGTTACAATTTATTTAAAACATAATACGTTATAGATTTATATTATAAAACGTCAGGTAAACTTGTTAAGAACATTTCGTTCCAAAGAATGCAACTTTTATTATATAGAATAACTGTTTTGTTTTTTTCATAGCATGAATAGTAGATTCCCCTTGAACTCTTTCGATATCCGATTAACAAACAACCTATTCCTCACCCATACATTAAAAAATCACAGACACATGCGCGTTCCATTTTTGGGGTAACAGTTTTATTAATTAAGGATAATTATTTTACAAATATCATACATACATAGGTAATTTTGCATTATCGCGTTTCAAGTACACTTTACGTTGATTAAGGTACCTGCATACCAAATTTCATTCATCTATCTTACGCGGTTTATTTTTTTCATACAAAAGTTGTTTCCCGCTTACTCCCGTTTCCGTGGGAATTTTCCTGTAACTAAGCTTTAAATGTACTAAGGTACCTGCATCACAAATTTCAAGCATCTAACTTGAGCCGTTTAGATTTTTCATACAAAAGATTTTTTCCGTTTATTCCCGTTCCCGTGGGAATTTCGGGAATTCCTTTCATAGTGCACCCCTGCGGTACCTAAGCTATGTCCTGTCCAAATTTCAAGTGCCTACGTTCAGCCGTTTGGGCTGTGCGTTGATATGTCAGTCAATCAGTCAGATTTTACTTTTATATATTTATAGATTGGTCCACCCTCACGTTTTAATGTGTTTTTGCCACGACTTTCACTATTGACGACTTTATCGATAGACTATGGACAAAGACACCAACTTGAACACGAAGAAAACTACTTTATTTGTTGCAGAATTGTTGGCTTTAAAGCTGCACATAAGGGCCAAAAAAAAAATAACAAAGATTCTTGCGGCTGAGCGTCTGAGACGCTTTTTATATTGTATCAATTTTTTCAAGAAGTATGTGACGAAAAATTATAATAAATCATAACCTATTTCTGACGAGGATTGGGGTCTGCATAAAAAATCCTATTTTTGAAATATCAGTTATTCACGTTGAACGGAGTGGATTAAACTGTAACTAATAGGTATTTTATTTAACCCTAGGTCCGGTCTCTGCCTAACCTAAATTGGTTAACAATATCATGTTATATCCAGTACGTATTCAAGTCTAAACCTAGTATTGTTTTAATAGTAAAAGGGTACTAAATTTGGACGTGAATCCAGCTTTTCGCTTAGTGTGAGCAGTGGGTGGCGGGTCGGGCTTTTTGCTGACGACTACGAAGGAATGGGATGCCACCGCCGGAGCCATTAGTCAGCTGGCTGAGTTTGGCGACATCTATTCTTCCCCGTGGCGGTCGGATTGTTTTGTGTTTGTTCAAGCTGAGTGAAACAACAAGCAGCCGGTTATGCACTGTGAAGGTGCTACATTACGACAAACGAAACATTCTGCCCGTAATACACAACGCGGCAGAATGTTTCGTTTGTTAAAGAGTTTGCGTTTTTGCTTTGTATGTGTCCGTTATATATGTAAAGGTATACATACAATGTGCCCGTTGGTGTAGTGGTCAGCATGTCTGCCTCTGCTCCGTAGGGTCGAGGGTTCGATTCCCACCGCTGGCAGGTATTTAGGTTATGAGCTTTTAAGTACTTGTTGGATGTGTCTGGGTGTTTTATTTATATAAGTATGTATTTAAAAGAAAAAAAAAAGTATTTAAGTTAATATATCTCGTTGTCTGATTTCCATAACACAAGTGCTTTGGCTACTTAAAATGGGACGAAGGCAATGTGTGTGTTGTAGAAAATTTTTAAAAAAAAAATGTAATATTAACCCGGCGAATGAGGTGAAAAATACACTAACTGTGAGGTAGGTATGACATAACCTAATATAATGATTTGATGATTTTGATTACGAAAATGACTTAAAAAAACGAATTGGGTACTGTATTACATATATTATAATGATGGAAAGCAGGTAATATAGTAAAATAACCCAGTTATAGTTATAAAAGTTTATAGTACATATAAAACAAAGACGGGTTTGTTACATACAACACTTATACCTCGAAATCTGCTGAACCAATTTTCATGGTTAATGATTCGTTGGATTCGTCTCCGCCCCGAATTGCAGAATAGGTACATATTAAAAACAATGAAATCTCGATATGTGTAATGAATATTTAATCATTTCAATAAATGCTCATTTGTTTATTAGGTACATGTCAAACAATGTAATAGTACTAGCTTTTGCCCGCGACTTCGTCCGCGTGGCGAGCCTTTTATAAAGAGAGATCTTTGTCTATGTTGTAGAAAAGTTTAAAAAATGCTTAATTTTTTAAAGTATACATTTTATTTTGAGTATTTGTTGTTGTAGCGGATACAGTAAAACATTTAGTTATGCCGTGTCAATACCTTTTTGTGAAATTTTACTGTATCTTTGTACCAATAGGTTATTTACCCTCTGTTGATTTATATTCCCTTCTATTTCTTATATTAAGACGCACTATTTTTTACCGGTCCTGTAAGAATTTCTCAAAATACAGCCATAACTTAACTTCATATTTACTAAAACTTTATTTTGCTAACTTTCATTCCCGTGGAAATTTTGCGTTGCAAGAAAGTTTTCCGTTCATGAACCTGCATGGCTAATTTCAATACTTTATCTTACGCGGTTTATTTTTTTTCATACAAAAGTTTTCTCCCGCAAACTATAACCCGTGGGAATTTTCCAATATCGTGTTGAAACTAAGCTATACGTTTACTAAGGTATCTGCATTCCAAATTTCAAGCGTAAAATTTGAGCGGTTTAGATTTTTCATTCAAAAGGATTTTCACCATGATAGGTATTCTTGTTCCCGAAGCAATTTCGGGAATGCCTATCTTAGTGCACCCCTACGATTTGATTCAATTCAAAAGTGCTTCTGTCTCTGGCGCTTGTGCAGTATTTTTTCATTAAAAAGGTATTTCCCAATCCCATACAGCTGTAAATTTCCTAAGATACCCATATACTAAAAAAAATCAAGCCTCATACTCGCGGTATTTCTTTATCTATACAAAAGTTTTCCCACTATTCCCGTTTCCATAAGAATTTTGGAAAATTCAGTCATGGCTTAAATTTGCATTCAGTAAGGTATATGCATGTTAAATTTCAAGCCTCTAACTTACGTGGTTTAGATTTTTTCATTCAATATTTATCCTGTCAACGCGGACGCCATAACTAAACTTTATATTTCCTAAGGTATGTGCATGTTAGATTTCAAACTTCAAATTTACGCGATTTCTCATATAAAAGCTTTCCGCTAACTCCCATTCCCGTGGGAATTTTCAATGTCACGTTGTAAGTAAGCTATACGTTAATTAAGGTACTTGCGTAACAAATTTCAATCTTCTGTCTTACGCGGTTTATTTTTTTCATACAACAGTTCTTTCTTCGCTAACTCCCGCTCCCATAGGAACTTTCCAATAGCCTGTTGCACCTAAGCTTTAAGTGTACTAAGGTACCTGCATTCCAAATTTCAAGCGTCTACCTTGAGCGGTTTAAATTTTTCATACAAAAGTTTTATCCCGTCAACTCCCGTTCCCGTAGGAATTTCTCAAAATACAGCCATAACTAAACTTTATATTTCCTAAGGTATGTGCATGTTAGATTTCAAACTTCTTTTTTTGTTTTTCTTTTTATTCTGTGGAATTTTCCAATGGCCTGTTGCACCTAAGCTTTTAGAATACTAAGGTATCTGCATCTCAAATTTTAAGCGACTACCTTGAACGGTTTAGATTTTTCATATAAACGTTTTACTGGGATAATTCCCGTTCCCGTGGGAATTTCGGGAATCCCTTTCTTAGTGCATACCTACTGTACCTAAGCTACGTCCGTTCCAAATTTCAAGTCCCTACGTTTAGCCGTTTGGGCTGTGCGTTGATATGTCAGTCAGTCAGTCAGTCATTCAGCTTTTCCTTTTGTATATTTAGATAATATAATATATAATATCTTCGAGAAAAGTGTGGAATGTTTCGGAAGCCACAAGTAAGTACACAAATACTTACCTTACCACAAGTCGGTATAAACCTACTTACCTACTGTTGGGTGTAGGTATAAACACGAGAGCCGGGCGGTTAGGTATCTAATTATTATTATTTGAATTTTCGACTCGAGAATGTACCTAAACCTACTCGTATGTTGTGAACATCAAGAGAGAAAACTAAAGAGAGATAACAAGTGAAAGTGATTGTGTGATTGTAAAAGTGTTTATTAGCGGTTTTAGTTTAACGATTGTAATTAGTTTGTGTAATTACAGTGCCGAAATAAAGTGTAATTCTTGTTTATCGTAATTGTGTAATTTTCTATCGGTACCCACGCCCCACGTACGTAACAATACGAAGATCTGTTCTTAGGAACCAAGTGATCGATTTTAATAACAAGTAGAATAGTGAATTAAGTTCACCGCAGCAAGTAATTTACTTCAGTTACTACGTTACGAAAAATACGGAGTAAATAAACTTCATTAATGTAAGAAGGTTAAAAGTTTTTAAGTACCTACGCTAACTTAATTTATGACTCGACTTACCTATGTCTTCTAGAGAAGAAAAATGTTTATTTTAAAACATGAAATAGAGTTGCTGGAAATTTCTTCGTCCAGGACTTAAAAATTCGAGCTATATTATGTTATTTAAGTTATTATGCTTCGACAATACGTAGTAGTATTCAATAAGGCGCTTTTTAGGTATTCAGCATTCACAGCTTGCTCCAAAACGGTTCTCGTTTCTAATAGGTAATATTTAGGAATGAGAACCGTTTTGGAGCAAATTTTCTATCGGTACCCACCCCCCACGTAACACTATCATTACTTAAGTCCTATGGTACTCCAGTGGTACAAAGGGACTTTACTACATGGCGCCATGCCGTCCTGACTTTCGTTGGCTAAATTAATTTTCGTTGAGTATATTTCTTATTTCACTCATACCCACGCCTAGCCAACCGATTCACTCGGTACCAAGTCACTCTTTTGTCAGTCTCTACCATACACCACACACAACACAAATATTTTCTTTAGTCGTTCGCCGCAGGTGTTCGAGGGACCCACCTTTGAACTCATTAAATCAGTTTTTTTTTTAAAATATAAAAGTTGCTATGTGAAAGGTAAGTTAATGAAATTAGCTATTACTAGGTTCAAAAAAATATCTTGATATTTGTCATCATAATTAAACTGATACGAGGGTCAAGCTGAAAGTTCGTAGAGAACCAAAAACTGATGAACTGATTGTATTATATCTTTTCATAATAGTGTCCATTCACGTTAATAGATCGCTGCATCCGATGGAACTACTGAGAAGAACACTTTGCCCATTCGTTCTTAGGGGTGTTTTCGATGGCCTTTTAAAACGCAGCTACAGCTTCCTCGGCTTCGATTAAACGCTAAATAGAAATTTTATCACGTTAAATTAATTCTGACGTGACACAGACAATTTTCAATTTGTTGCCAAAACGTAAATAAAAAATAGCAAATGAATTAAAAAAGTACAAAATGTTGGCAGAGTTACATTTTCAAAAAACTTCTTTTTTAATGAATTTTTTACTAGTGACCAGTTCTAAGAACTTTCAGTGTTACCCTTGTACCAGGTATCCTGTCACACATTCCCTGATAAGAAATTAAACAATAAAAAATAGGTTTTAGGCCACAAACTACCACAACTACCTATTGCAAGGAACATTCGAAAACTTTTAATGATTATTTTATACCATTGAATTGTCTCTGGTAAGTTATACACAATCTCAAACGTTGTTTTTTAAGGATAAAGGCATTTTTTACTACATTCTGGGTGTAAATTGCTCGTAACCATGTACATAAATTAGTAGACGTGATGATAGAGCTAAGATTTACTACGCTCATAAAAAAGGTTAAGGCCACAAGTAGCATGTTATGAAATTTTTGTCACTACTTTTGGCAGCAATTTTTAATTTATTTGCTGAGTAAAAAGAGGACTGGGCCGCCAATCACAATCACGAAATAAAATATCGTAAAAATTGTAAAACTATTCCTTATACACATACCACCAAAGCCCGTAATTTTTCTTAAAAACTCCTTCAACAAGTCTAATTTAATTAATAAAAAATATTTTTGTGCGAATACGTGTACTTGTTTGCCTGACTACCGCCAAGAAGAATGTACCCTATAAATACGCCTATATAAATATGTACAATGTAAAATATGAACATGACAAGGACGTATTTATAGGGTCTACGAACATTCAGAAAGTGCAGCTTAATTTACATATAGCGACATCTATGCGTGACGATGTGAAATTCGTACGTAATTTGTTATTGTACGTTGGGGTATTTTTTTCCAGTTAAATTATGAAATTTGCTTCTTAACGGCAAATTGCCGAGTAAAAAAGCTTACAACAAAGCTGCCAAGTCCTGCAAGAAGGTTAAACGGAGGGCTCGCTTCGATCACATTGGCCGTATAGGCGCCAAATTGGCTTCGTACCCTGCGGGTAGTAAAACGTTTTGGTCGCTGGCAAAGGCGGCCGAGGCGAACTTTTGCAAACCCTCACTGCCTCCACTGCTGAAATCTGACGAGTCACTCGCACACTTCGCCCAGGCCAAAGCAAATCTGCTTGCGTCCTTATTTGCGGAAGCTTCGTGCCTAGACACTGGTAATGCGGTACCTCCAACTTTGACTGGCTATGGAGTGACTGCTATGCCCGAAGTCTGCATTCGTCAAAAAGAGGTTTGTAAAGCGTTTCGCGATCTAGATTGAATAAAGCTAGTGGCCCCGATGGTATTCCAGCTATTGTTCTGAGGACATGTGCGCCTGAATTGACTCCTGCCTTGACGGGCTTGTTTCGCCTCTCCTTAGAGGCCGGAAAATTACCAGACTCTTGGAGGCTTGCCAATGTGCACCCTGTACCCAAAAAGGGTAGTCGTGCTGACCCTACCTGCTACAGACCTATCTGGGTCACCTCCATCCTCTGTAAGACGATGGAACATGTACTGAATAGCAAGCTGCTGACGCATCTTGAAGCCAATGACCTCTCTGACTGACAATATGGCTTCCGCCGAAACCGGTCCACTGGGGACTTTCTTGCATGCGTCACGCACATCTGGAGTGAGACCTTGGAGAAACACTGGGAAACTCTAGCTGTCTCCCTGGATATCTCCAAGGCGTTTAATAGGGTCTGGTACGACAGTCTCATTGGCAAGTTTCCGTCGTTTGGACTGCCTGTTGGTTTCTGCGCGTGGTTGGCTGATTTCCTGAAGGAACGACCGCTCCGAGTAGTAACAGATGGCTGCTCGTCCGATCTAATGGCAATAAATGCCGGGGTACCTCAGGGTTTTTGTTTTCTTTTTTGTGTTTAAATCTTTATTGCACAATTTATTTACAAATGGCGGACTTAATGCTATTGCATTTTCTACCAGTCAACCCACGTTGTGGTGAAAAAGCTAAGTAAGTAGAAAAAGTTATATAGAAAAAGAAAATCAAAATTAATCTATAAATACTGAATAAATTGAACTAAACATACACGTTACATAAAAACTTATAGTACAAAAAAAAACACACATACATTCAGAGAAACCAAAAAAGAAAAGAAAAAAGAAATACGGGTACGTGATAAAAAATAATTTAATAAACAAAGAGAATTTCTTAACAAATGTGCCCGAACTTGCCATTTAAAGGATGTTAGCGATGGCGCTTTCCTAAGCATTGTGGGTAGGGAATTCCACAAGCGGATAACCGTCACTGTGAAAGAATCAGCCATGTAGCCCGACCGGTGCTGGGGAGTGCTGAGCAGCAAATTGTGGGAAGATCGAAGCTGTTCTGTTCACTCATGAATTTAAATCTACCTTTAAGATATCCTGGAGTTAAAGGGTCGTTGAGTATCTTGTACAGGACACACAAAGCCCGAAGTTTGTGACGTTGGCGGATAGTCAACGATTTGAGCTCGGCTCGATATTTCGAGACGTGGTCATACTTTCTGAGGCAGAAGATGAACCTGATACAAATGTTGAGTAGTCTATCCAATTTGTTTAAAAGTTCCTCAGACAGGCCAACATAACATACGTCACCATAGTCGATGATGGGGAGTAGGAGATAATTTACTAGGGTTATTTTAGTTTTGAATGGGAGGAAGTTTTTAAAACGGAGAATGGCATGAAGAGAACTGTAGAATTTTCGGCTTACTGACTCGAGATGAGCCTTCCAGTTAAGGTTACAGTCTATTGTTAGCCCAAGATCACTACATGTCGGAGTAAAAAGAATGGGGCAGTAGTTATATACCACCGATAACTTACTGGTATCTATTTTTTGTAGGCGACGCGAGTTACCAACTAAGATAGCCTGACATTTGTTTCGGTTGACAGCAGTATCAAAGCTCTTCGACCATTCACATAGACGCACCAGATCCTCGTTGATACGTGTCACAGCGGATTCGATGTCTTCCACTTTGGAGGATGTATATAGCTGCAAATCATCAGCGTAGAAGTGGAATGAAGTAAGCAGCTGAGCAGATATCATGTTTATAAACAACGAAAAAAGAAGAGGAGATAGAATTCCACCCTGAAGGATACCAGCCACGAGATTGTACCAACCAGAACTTTCCTGACCAACTTCTGTTCTCTCTGCAACACTCTTCTTGCTGCATATAAACGATCTGCTGAAACCCGGTATCTATGGGTACGCAGACGACAGCACTGTTTTGGAGAGATACAGTGGACCGCAAATCCGGGTACTCAGGGAAGCATTGGTTGAGCTTTTGAACCTGTCCCTTAGTGAAGTGGCATCTTGGGGCGGGGCCAATCTGGTCAGGTTCAATGCGTTTAAGATCCAGGCGTGTCTATTCTCAGCAAAAAGGAGCCCATACAATCTGGCTCCCACTTTCCAGGATGTACCCATGCATATAGCCAATCGGCTGGAGCTTTTAGGCATGACGCTAACCTCCAACCTCAACTTTGGCTCCTATAATGAGGCTAGGGCCCAACGCTCAGCCAAAAAGTTGGGCATCCTCTCGAAATTGCGACGTTATTTCACACCGGAACAGTTGCTTACACTGTATCAAGCACAAGTTCGATCGTGTATGGAATACTGCTCTCATCTTTGGGATGGTTCAGCAAAATACCAGCTTGAGACTCTGGAGGCAATAGAGAGGCGTGCTAGAAGACTCAGGTGACGACAAGCTGTTTGATGCTCGGCTACAAAGTCTAGAGCATCGCCGCAAGGTTGCGAGCCTGTCTTCTATCGGGTGCATTTCGGAGAGTGTACTACGGAGTTGCATAACCTAATACGCCCATCACGTTTTTACAATAGGACAACCAGGAGAACGGTAAAACGTCATCCATACCAGGTGGATTTACCATTTAAGCGAACCAAACGGTTTGTGTCTACTTTCATAGTACGCACCGCCAGGATGTGGAATGACTTGCCGGAGTCTGTGTTTCCTGTGCAGTACAGTCTGAAGGTCTTCAAGTCGCGGGTGAATAGGTACTAAGCAACGCTTCAGTGACGTGGCGTGAAGGAAATTTTTGTGATGAAACTCGCGTATCATAATGTATGTAAACCTATAACGATGGACTTTTAACAGTCTACGTTTACAAGTTTGCTGAACCGTAGGAATTTGTTTAACAAGTGGCTTCGATTTTGTTGATGATTGATTTCAAATATACACAAAGCTCAACTTATCTTGTCAGTTGTATGTCAAATACGGAATAACCAGTTCAAGTAGACCTGTAATAACCGTTGTATAAGTGACAACGCGTTTATTAGTAAGGGGGTAAGAATATTATAATTTAAACTGAAAGAAATAAAGTTTGAATTTTAATGGACAGTAAATTATGATGAAAATAAAAAGTAATTGGCGCGAACATTTACAGAAAAAGGGTAAGTCTAAACAAAAATGCAGAAATAACTTATTTTTACGAGTAGTTTATGTAATGAAGAGAAAGAATATTCTGTTCTCTTAATAACTTCACACAAGAATATTCTTTGCTCTCCACTAAAATGAATAACGGCACCTAACTGAGCAGTTAAGAAAAATAATTTTCTTGCAAGAATTTTGCAATTCGTGCGAGATATTTTTGCTTTCCGGGATTAATTATTAATTAATAAAACACTAAGTTAGTAAAAACAGGAAATATGAGCACATTCAACCTTTCAAGTGGAAACATACAAGGCTTCTACTGAAGCCGTATCCGACTTGATTCTCCTCGGTGCTCGACACTCGTACAACAGACAACGACAACCTATCTAAGCTTTGCTATCGCACACACCCGCCACTGCAACTACATACATTTTTTCTTAAGGATGGGTACCTAAGATTTATGTAAGAAGCTCGTGGTTGTAAGTGGGTATATTAGTAAGGTACCTCTCGTTAACGTTTACCGATCAAATCGATGACGTGTTAAACAAGGGGGTGTAAAAATACCTACTAAATACCGATGCATGTGTGAAAAGTATGACTGTGAATGAGACAAGAGTTGATGAGTTATATATTGTATTGTAATAATACCTACCAACTGTTGTGGATTATACGAGCCGATTTAATTCCCCTATTCAGGGCGATGAGATACCCTTTTACGTTTAGAGTCTACAGTTTCTGTTGGGTCTAATTCAGCAGACGTTAAATCGTCGTAACGAAAAACAAAAAAAAAAAAATCAGCTGAGTATTCTTTTCGATCTAGAATATTGACACCTGCCGAAATCGGACTCAGTAGGGTTTACAGAAATAGGAGATTTTGGCTTTAAAAGTTAATTCAGGATCGCCCTGTATTACACACACCATAATCCTGTATCAGTCAGAACACCTACCTTTTTTTACGTGGGGGAATTCTATATATTGATTCATATACAGGGAGTAACAAAGTCCTGCAGTGGGAATTGAAGGGCCTACAGAGAAAGCCTTTATTAATGAAACAACAAAGAGGAAATTATGAATACCTTCATATAAAGGAATTAAACTACTTATCGAATTTCATGACCACTTGCTGTTTTCGATATCACTCCAAAATGCCGCCCATCCCTTAAGTAAACAATGAAGGAATTGACTTTTGAAATACTAACCTAAGAACGACGATTACCAGCGACATCCACTTATGAATATTGTATTATACGAGTAATTGATTCACATTCGATGAAGTTCATAGCAACATCACACAAATATCTCAATAAATTCACAATAAAACTTAATCATATCAACATATTTTGGTTGTAGATGGATGACATGTAACCGTCATTCAGACGTCATATACTAAACATAGATTGATTCACAGAAAATCACAAGATTGCCATTGAAAAAAAAATAAAGTTAAAAAAATAAACTAAAGTATGGGCATTCCACACTTTGTCCCGAATAGACTAGAGATTAATGAGTAGCATGCAGGTAGAGATCAGTATGACGAACAGCATCAATATGACTTTTGACTTCGTGGAAGAATAATAATACTGAAATTTTCATTCTCTTAACTGGACTTACTTATTGAAAATGGATTTCTTCAGCAATACCAAATATTACGGGATGATGTTATGTGTGGGGGCAGCAGATGGAAACCTTGAGCAAGCACGTGAACTTTATTGTGAGCGATTTATTGATGGGAGACCGGAGTCGGAACAACGTAGGTTGCTTTCCAGCGACTGTTTCCAGAAAACGGTTATGCGGCTTCACCGGTTTATTTAGAGGAAATAGGCCCGAAGGACCACCA
>SJJU01071505.1:0-11631 GCA_012932125.1 Conopomorpha cramerella | reverse complement strand
AGACATGGACCTGAAGAGATGCCTGTCTGCAGCTTCTACTAGGTACCTAAAACATTGCAATGTCAGAAAATGACTTCTAAGTTGTAACTATATTATAAGAACCTTACTTGTACACTTAGAACGCAATAAACATTTTGTATTTGTAAACAAAAAACAACATTGTTATTAAAAACTGTCCTTCTGAATTACCTAGTTTGCCGGGTCAACCAGTATAGTATAAAATAAAAAGTCCAACACCTAATTGAATCAGCAGCGCCAATGAAACTCAATAAACACGAAATCGAGAGAATCTGAAAACATTTTACAGTGAAGGAATTTTCACAACGTTGAAACAGATGGAAACCAATAGCGGCAGGCGCGCATACCAGCCGTGACTCTAAATGGGCATCAACTGAAACCGCACACAAAATAACCGACAAATAGAACGAGGTTTATTTATTTTATTTTTACTTAAACGCATCAAATATTTAGAAGCATGTCAGTGTGGAAGAAAGGAGTCTTTGAATACAGGTATTTTTATACTTAAAAAAGGACTCCATGTCATATTTTGTAATATTTTGCGTGAAATAAAACATTTTGATTTTCATCAAAGACCACTTCTTAGAGTGTCTGTGGTCCCGTTGGTCGGATCCTTGACTTGTAACCGGGAGGTCACGGGTTCGAGTCCAGCTACTAGACGTATACCAATGGGACTCTTTTTCAGAGCCTGTACGCAACGCAATGCTCGTACGGTGAAGGACAACATCGTGCTGAAACCCGCACAGCACAAGGTGTGTGAACCCTATAACGGCGATGGGCACCTGCCCTGTCTGCAATGGGATCACCCCCTGTGCCTTTGTCCGCCAAAATGCGGGTTCACCGTCTTAACCAGATCCTTGAATCTGGGTAGCTAAATGGTACCTTTTACGTACCGCATTATTCAGTAATATACTGTATATAAACTCAACATAGTTTGAATGTTCGTGAGGCTCTGGCAGCTGCCAATTTTCCATTCGAGCGAGCCCGGAGGCTTCGATCACTTGCGCTCTTTGTCTGTATACACTTAACAATGTTACATGAAATATTGATCTTAGTATAGGCTATACATTGATCAGCTCAAGTGAAATTGGTTTAATGTGAAGCGAAAACATCATTTGTTTGTAGCCGGTAAGTTTGCTTGCTTAGGCAGTATCTGTTGTAGCTCGACGTAAGTTCTAGTGTTAAATTGATTTTAGAGAGCACACACTACATGGAATCTTACGAAGTCTATCAATGGCAAAAGGATAGTATTTAAACGTGCATCAAAAAAGTCTAACCTAACCTAACTAAAATACTGACTTAGCCACAAAATTACTGATTTGGTCTTCTAATTGCCATTCTGAAGATAACTTTGGCTTTTTAGGTGTGCAAGTTAGTAATTTTGATGTACAGTTTATTATTTTCCATGGCAAAATAGCGATTATACGAAATAGTGATGACTGAAGAACCGCTGTTCCATCCTTCAATAAAAACGTAAAGTTAAAAAACGTCGCGGACACGTCGAGCTTCTCGACCAGCCCCTCTAGCACAGCGCTCCAAGAAATAAGTGACAAGACATATAACGTGTTGCGATTTGTTAAAACTAGCCGAGTCGCACAAAGCGTGACATAATCAGAGCGCGTATTTGTTCTATGTCATGTCTTTCTTGAGGCGCGTGCTAGGCCTGCAGGAGTCGAGTGGACCCCGACTGCCAAGTACCTGGGGGTCACACTCGACCGCTCCCTGAGGATGGCTCAACACGCCCGCAACGTCGTCGACCAGACACGCGCCGCCCGCGCCTTGCTTCGTCCAGTGCTGAAGTCAAGACTCCCTCCCAAGAAGGCGCGGGTGTACAAGTCGTACATCCACACCGTTATGCTCGTGACACCTTGCTAAGTCGTTGCCCATTTCGTACCCGAGGTGCAGCACACGCGCGGTGCTAGAAGATCCATTATTTAATTTAACTTTCTGCTTTTGCAACTAAAGATGTAATCGTGTGTGTAGTGAAATAAAGTAAATAAATGACTATGTCTAAAATGTTGTTTAAATGCCGTCAGGATTGGCTCATACACTAAAAATCTATCTACCAAATGAGCTTTTTACTATATTCATTTTGACACAGTGAACACGCGTTTGATCACCATCCTGGCTGATGTTAAGCAGTGATGTGGTCTACGATGTAGCACACTTGTACATTAGGTACCTATTTATTCGCGACTTAACCCTTAATCAAACAAAGGCTAGTATATTTCCACTTGACCAACACATACTTTGAACCTTATTGAATGTCTTCACTGGAATTATCTAAAGATTTCAGAGAAGTTATCACAGAATAATTATGTATGTTACATTCCCTATGTAACACTACAGGACACATACATAACTATTTAAACATTAAACAATAATTTTACATAAAAGCTAGATTTGATGAGAAACATCACAACATTGAATGATGGAGTTATCAATTGAAATAATAAACGTCAATATAGTCTAAAATCCATCAGAAAAACACCTAACCTTGTCTGATTAAGGGTTAAAGACCTCCAGACTGAACTGCGTAAGAAACACATCCTTGCAGTTCACACTATGAAAACAGTTTGGTTCGCGTAAATGGTATATCCACATGGCATGGATGACGTTTTGGCGCTCGCCTATTTTAAAAGAGCTATGCGTCTCCGTAGCACACTGTCAGAAATACACCTACCTACCATATCCTACCTACCATATCTTATCTACCTACTTACCATAAGGCCTTACCTGCTAATAATAGCTGTGGGAATATTCCGAAGTAAGTATATACTCAACTCTCACAGCTCCAGCTCAACTTAAACTATCAGTTGTTTTTTTTTAAATACTCTGAACAAGCGTTTGACCACCATCCGGCCTCCATAATAATATGACTTTTTCGCTGCTAGATGTCGTAGTGTAAACAACCGATCCGTGGTTTTTATTCATTTTAAATTTGAATTTGCTTTATTTTGCTGAAAATTTGTGGTGCGACTCATAACCTATCAAGCGGTCTGTACAAATGTTATCTCCGCAAAAAGTTGAACATATGTATGTGTAAAAAAAACAAGTTAAATAGTTCGTGTAAACAAATTTGTTCATATTTGGTTCTCCTACATTGTTGGTGGACTGATTCAAATGTGTTTTTTTTTTAAAACGCAATGATCAAGCATTTTTTATTTTATGTTATTTGGGATATCAACAGCCACGTTACAATTTGTACACTTACAAATTTGACCACTATTCTACGTGATATTAAGCAGCGATGTGGTTTACGATGGATCACACTTGTTCAGTAGGTACCTATTCACCCGCGACTTGAAGACCTTCAGACTGTACTGCGCTTCTCACGTTGTATATCAAAGACGGAATAACTAGTTCTAGTAGACCTTTTTATAAATGGAAAGCGGTACTAATTCTTACAATTGTAACTAGTTGTTTCCTGCCATGAAGTACTAAACGCGGCTTTGGCGGGCCCGTTGGTGTAGTGGTCAGCATGTCTGCCTCTGCTCAGTAGGGTTCGATTCCCACTGCTGACAGGTGCTTAGGTGATGAACTTTTAAGCACTTGTTGGATGTGTCTGGGTGTTCCATAACTCAAGTGCTTTAGCTACTTAACATGAGATGAAGGCAATATGTGTGTTGTTGTAAAAAAAATATATATTTATTTATTAATTTGTTGCTGTAAATATTGCTGTATAGAAATATTTGCAAGATTATATATAAAATGAGAGACATCCGGAATCGTCCCGTCAGTACTTATCAGATTTCGGTGATCGCAGCGCGCGGATCCTCATGAATAACAGGGGAAAGCACTTAAACCACTCAGGCAAGACAAGCCTCATTTTACGAGCCGATCGTCATTCGAGAACGTAATCAGCCCTATATTTACGATGAGGCGTTTTCAAGAATATCTTTTTCTATGATGACTGCCAGCATGTGATTTATTGCATAGCGATGTACAGTGGTTGTAGATCTATGTCCAGCAGTGGACAAGTATGGGCATGATGACGTACAGTGCCGATTTACCGCGTTAGGCGACGTATTGTCGTAGTTTATTCTTATCCCTAGAGCGTCTGTGGTCCAGTTGGCCGGATATTTGAGTTGTGACGTGTTTGAGAGGTCGCGGGTTTGAGTCCGTCTACGGGACGTGTACCAATGGGACTCTTTCAGAGCCTATGTACGCAACGCAACGCTCCTACGGTGAAGGACCACATGGTTATAAAACCCGCACATCACAAGGTGTGCGATCCGTATAACGGCGATGGGCTCACCCCCTGTCACGTTGGGTTAAATATGCTTGGTGAATCGTGGACACTTGCTTAGCAAGTACCTTTGCCTACCCCGCTTTGGGATTAAAAGGCGTGAAGTTTACGTATGTATTATTTTATACAGTTAACATACATATTACTTACTTTAGGATTCAACTAAGCAATGTTGACAAGAATGTCTGCCTAAGTTAAGTGCTTAATTTATGTTATAGCAATTTGTTCAATTACATATTGACATTTTCTCAAATAGCGTCAAAAAATTAGACTATATAAGATAACTTAGCGGCTTCGCAGTTCGCGCTATAAATATTATTATTAAAAACTAGTGGACGCCCCGCGATTTCAGTTCTTCATACAAACTATAACACCCTCTGTTGGAGACTATCGGGTTTCCGAAGGTCGCGGCGTATTTGACATTTCACGTCATCCGCTCACGACCGGCACTTTACGTCTACCCTCTGACGACACCACACCTACGATCGGGCATCGCTATAATTGTCGCGAATCTTACATTTATTGTTAATAACTTTAATACTTGGTGAACACGACCAGTTAAACTACAGTCTACGCATTTTATTTCCTTGGCCGATCACTGAGCTAACACCCTCTATATAGCGACGCGACCAACAGGATCGGGGTAAAAATTATCCTATGCCCGTCTCCCGGTTCTAAGCTACCTCACCACCAATTTTCAACCAAATCGGTTCAGCCGTTCTTGAGTTATAAATGGAGTAACTAACACGACTTTCTTTTATAGAGGTATATATAAATTGGTCTAGACTACAAATGCTTTGCTAAAACCTAGTGGCATACCTACATACTGTAAACAAATCCAGACATCACAAGAGAAAGTACATAGACCTCAACGATATCATAAAGAGGTCACATTCTAACATTTCTTTGATCTTCAGAACTTAGTACCTACATTGTATTGTCGAAAACAGAATGAAAAGGAGGAATTTCTCAAATAATATGTAATTGTGAGTGGCTTCTTTTGCTCCGACAAAAAACTGTCCTAAGGGTTCTCCCTAGGTTTAATATAATGTACGTCACATGTCAAAGGTTAGACAGAGGTAGTTTGAAAATAAAAATACACTTCACGCTTTTTAATCCCATAGCAGGGTAGGCGGAGGCACTTGCTAAAACGTATTTAACCCAACGCGACAGGGGGTGACACCATTGCCGTTATATATATATTCACATTGAATACAACAACCAGGGGAACAGCAAAACGTCATCCATACCAGGTGGATTTACCATTTACGCGATCCAAACGGTTTGCGTCTGCTTTCATAGTGCGAACCGCCAGGATGTGGAATGACTTGCCGGAGTCTGTGTTTCCTGCGCAGTACAGTCTGAGTAGAGCGTCTGTGGTCCAGTTGGTCGGATACTTGACTTGTAACCGGGAGGCCCGGGTTCGAGTCCGGCTACTGGCCGTGTGCCAATGGGACTCTTTTTCAGAGCCTATGTACGCAACACAACGCTCGTACAGTAAAGGACAACATCGTGATGAAACCCGCACACCACAAGGTGTGTGAACCCTATAACGGCGATGGGCTCACCCCCTGTCACGTTGTGTTAAATACGCTTGGTGAACCGTGGGCATTTGCTTTAGCAAGTGCCTCTGCCTACCCCGCTTTGGGATTAAAAGGCGTGAAGTGTATTTTTTTTACAGTCTGAAGGTCTTCAAGTCACTGGGGTGAATAGGTACATAATGAACAAGTGTGCTCCATCGTAGACCACATCGCTGCTTAATATCACGTAGAATAGTGGTCAAACGCTTGATCATTGCTTTTTAAAAAAAACACATTTGAATCAGTCAACCAACAATGTAGTAGAACCAAATATGAACAAATTTGTTTACACGAACTATTTAACTTGTTTTTTACACGTACATATGTTCAACTTTTTGCGGAGATAACATTTGTATATACGCATAGGTTATGAGTGTCGCACCACAAATTTTCAACAAAATAAAGCAAATTCAAATTTAAAGTGAATAAAAATTACGGATCGGTTGTTTACACTACGACATCTAGCAGCAAAAAAGTCATATTGTGGAGCACTATATTATACGAGTATTAGAAGGATGTGGAACGACTTGCCGGAGTCTGTATTTCCTGCGCAATACAATCTGAAGGTCTTCAAGTCACTGGGGTGAATAGGTACCTAATGAACAAGTGTGCTCCATCGTAGACCACATCGCTGCTTAACATCAGGTAGGATGGTGGTCAAACGCTTTTTCATAGCGATACAAAAAAAAATACTAGATGTCTCGGCAAACATTTGATTTGCCATAGGAAGTCGCCTTTGTACCACTTGTATTGAAAGAAACTTTTTAAACCTTCCCTGGACTTCCATGTATAATTCAAGATTAGTCAAGTCTAAAACTCGAGAGCTTTGTTTTGCCATAATAAGTTGCCATTGCTGTGTATTGGGAGAAATACAACTGGTAGATGCATAAATAATAGATATATGGTAGCCGATTCTCACACCTACTGAATGCTTATATAAAATTTGGTAAAAATGGGTAAAGTTGTTTCACAGGATTAACTAAAAATTAGGAGTGTAACTAACATTGTGACATGGGAATTTTATATATTAGATAGATTATTAGAGATATTGAGTATTATTAGACATAGAACTAACGTACCTTTTGACTTATTTCAAACATTGTTTTAGACACCAAAAGTGTCAAGAACATTTTTAGCTCTAAAAAATCTAATTTATTTAAATCAAATCTAAACTTCTGGATTGGTCTCCTACCTAATTCCCCATGCCTGTATCAATGACTTATCACAACATTTTGAATAAATTATGAATGAATTCAGTTTTTGTACAGTATATTCTAGATTGCAATCTTCTAAAATGTACTTGATCTCTAGACACTTTTGATATGTGTATTTTGGCTACCTGACCTATTAATAGAGCTATTGCTAGATCCTTTTTTGTTGTACGCAGGACACAGGTACGAAAGTTCTGTGTTTTGTGGGTTATTAGATATTTCGTAAAGACAAGTTACCTATACATAGGTGTCAAGGCTATCACTGCCTACCTTGTCGTAAAAGCCAGTGCACGCCACTGCAATATACACTATTTACAAACAAACAAATCCAATTCAAAAGTAGCCTGCCTGTCACATTTTCATCCATTGTCTATACCAAGGTTTCATCACAATGTTGTCTTTCACCGTACGAGCGTTGCGTTGCGTACATAGGCTTTGAAAAAGAGTCCCATTGATATACGCCCAACAGCCGGACTCGAACCCGCGACCTACCGATTCAAGTATCCGACTAACTGGACCACAGACGCTCCTATGTATGTATGTAATTAATTCTCGAAATGAAGATCACACAGACAGATAATTTATCATCAAAAGGTATGAGGGGTAATTTTAGATGCTACTTAACTGTTACTCAGTCTTCCGAAATTAGAAATGTTATACTTACTAGGAACATTTAGTTATAGAACCCAAAAAAGTATAATTAGTCAGGAATATTTGACAGAGACGTGAAAGCTAAGCCTGATTGATCGCTCTTAATTGCCAGTTGGTTCGAGAACCTCTTGGCCTTACAAGACTAAAGCAAACGATACGCAAAAGATATCCATTTTTATTAAAGTAAACAAAAGAAATGTGATGAGCGTTTAGATTCATCGATGAGAAACGTAGTATATTAATTATACGCGATTTCTTCGTGTGTATACAAATAAAGAAATAAATACTTCACGCCTTTTAATCCCAAAGCGGGGTAGGCAGAGGCACTTGCTAAAGCAAATACCCACGGTTCACGCGCGCGTATTCAACCCAACGTGACAGGGGGTGAGCCCATCGGCGTTATAGGGTTCACATACCTTGTGGTGTGCGGGTTTCATCACGATGTTGTTCTTCACCGTACAAGCGTTGCGTTGTGTGCATAGGCTCTGAAAAAGAGTCCCATTGGTACAAGTATTTGATATATATATGATACCCTCTCTCAATTCGGTGATACAACATGGAAAAAAAATCTTTTTTTTTAAATGGTCGACCGTTTGACGCATGCCGACAGCTTATAAAAATCCATCGTACACTTTGCTGGCTTCGACAGCTTTCATAATGTCAATATATAGGCTGGATTTAATATATGCAAATACCCAATTCGCAAATTCTCATATGTGAAATAAAATTACTATTATTACTTTTTTTTATTTATCACTATGAACAAGCATTTGACCACCAACCTGCCTGATGTTAAGCAGCGATGTGGTCTACGATGGAGCACACTTGTTCATTAGGTACCCATTCACCCCAGTGACTTGAAGACCTTCAGACTGTACTGCGCAGGAAACACAGACTCCGGCAAGTCGTTCCACATCCTGGCGGTTCGCACTATGAAAGTTGACGCAAACCGTTTGGTTCGCGTAAATGGCAAATCCACCTGGTATGGATGACGTTTTGCCGTTCTCCTGGTTGTCCTATTGTAAAAACACGATGGGGGTATTAGGTACTTGAACTGCTTACGTTGCTATTGAGTTAAACTTTATGGTTTAAACCAACCAGAGTCCTTTTAATTAATTTCATCATCATCATCGGCATGACATCCAATGATTTCCACGATAATTAATTGAACGTAATTACACAGAAAGGACTCAATCCACAAAAAGTTACTTGGGGAATATTTAGCTTTGAAGTTGGATGCTCTGTTGACCCGCCATAAATGTGGATTGGGTCATGGTACATAAAAAATTGGTTGTAGAGACAACTTTTTTGTGTAAATGTTTTTTTATATGATGGATATGACTTAACTTAGCACCCTGGTATAGCTAACGCAATTACGGGCAAAGTGTGGATTGAGTCTTTTCTGTGTAACTACGTCCTAAAAATTGAGAGAACAGTACGGAGGAGTGGCCAACCCAAGCAAGGGCCCAAACGATGCTTAATTTGAAATTAACATAATAATTGACGTCCTCGATAAAAACTGAAAAGGCCTCGTTAGGGCCTCCTTCATGAAATATCAACTTGTTTTCATTTGGAGCAGAAAGTGTCCTTTCAATTACTATTGAATAAAGCGAGTAACTAAAATAATTTAGGTTAATTTTCCTAGAAGAGGAGCGGTACGTCCCGGCGCTACCTACGAGTATACACGTACAGAAGCAATATTGAAGCCTTGTCACCAAATATCACATGACGTTTATATCACTAAAAGTATAATATGTAGAGCGCACGGCATCGCTACGACGCGCCGCTGCCGAGAGTATTAGATTCGCGTATTTGCTAAGATATCGTTAGATTTTAGCTTTAGTTTACGGCGTGTAAAAGGACCCCGAGCTATGGTCTTAGAAACGTTGTTGGGCTCATTAATATGAACGACTTTTGTGACTACAACTATGGCGTCAATGTTAACTGCATGATTTTTTTTTGTCTGAATAAAAACCTATCCTTATTAAATTATGTGGCCTGCATCATGGGAAAAAAATAAAAAAAATAAAAGTGGTGTAAAGTAAAAAACTGCGTTCAGATGTATTAGTTTTACCTTTGAAAATAATATAGGTTAGGATTTTGGACCTTTGACATTAATATAGGATAGGGCGGCTAGAAAAAAAATCGAGGAAAATTATACTGATGTAGTATTACATCACTATGCAGCTAAGAGTTTATAATAGACAAATTTCTGCCTCAAGAGAGGACATTCATCATTTTTTCGTTTCTGCACATTGTCGTCATAATAAAAGTCGTTCATATTAATGACCCCAACAACGTTTCTAAGAACATCCCTCGGGGTCCTATTACACTCTGCAGAGTGAGGTGTATCCAAGTTCTTAAGTGTGCTCCATCGTAGACCACATCGCTGCTTAACATCGGGCAGGATGGTGGTCAAACGCTTGTTCTTAATGATAAACAAAAGTTCGATTTTCAGCGAGAGATTTGGCTAGTTTGAATTGGAGAGGAGCAGGAGAGCTGGATGGTCACGACAACCGCATACTGCATTGCCGCACCTGCTGCCCGGCCCCCTAGCGACTAGTGACAAGATAACAAAGTAGGTAAACATTTTTGCTTTTGTTAATATAGGCTACGTTTATAATTTAGAATTGTATAAGTATTGATGCGCATGTCTGGTGCCAACAAACTGCTATGCAGTTTGACATCTCAAAATCACAACTGTTTGTGAAAATTATTTGTGAATAATCTATCTAATCTATCTAAAGTTAATCTATGAAAGCGTCTGTGGTCCAGTTGGTCGGATACTTGACTTGTAACCGGGAGGTCCCGGGTTCGTGTCCGGCAACTGGACGTGTACCAATGGGACTCTTTTTCAGAGCCTATGTACGCAACGCAACGCTCGTACGATGAAGGACAAGATCGTGATGAAACCCGCACACCACCAGGTGTGTGAACCCTATAACGGCGATGGGCTCACCCCCTGTCACGTTGGGTTAAATACGCTTGGTGAACCATGGGTACTTGCTTTAGCAAGTGCCTCTGCCTACCCCTCTTTGGGATTAAAGGCGTGAAGTGTATTTTTGTTTTTTTTTATTTTATCTAAAGTGACAGTTACTAGTAATAGACGTATGCTGCAAGCTTCTGATATATCTGTTTCAAATATGGATATTTATTACACCAGTATTTAGTTTTGTAAATAGTAGGGAAGGGTATCCAACGAAATATGTTTGTTTTTCTTTGAATTTGTACGCACACTGAAATTCTATGTTTGTCATATTTTCCAAAATTGATGCTCCATTTTAGTAAAACTTACTTTTTTTCAGCGTATTTACAACTGCAATGCCGTGGCGAGTTTTCCACTAAATTTATCTTTGACATAACACATTCATAAAAATCCAACAGTTCGCATTCATAGACCGAACACGCAAATGGCAATGAAACATCGCTTTGTGTACAAACTGCGAAAGAAAATAGAGAATAGGCAATCCGGGATGCCCGGATGCACTGCACAGTCTCCCATTTCATATCATTTTTAGGGTTTCATACCTCAAAAGGAAAAAACGGAACCCTTATAGGATCACTGTGTTGTCCGCCTGTCTGTCTGTCAAGACCCTTTATCTCAAGAACGCGTGGACGTATCAAGCTGATATTCACATGAACTACTCAGGTCTATTGTCCCTTTAAGCTGTGAAAATATCAAACTTCTAAGTTTACGTTATCAAAAGATACAGCAGTTTATACCGACACCTTAGACGAATTTCCGTCACACGCTAGGGAATCAAAACCTACAGGGTACTTCCCGTGAATTCTGAATCTTGAAATTCGGCACGAAGCAACGTTATATAGTACAGATAAAGGAAAAATTGCGAAAATGATAAATTGTAAACCGCTACGTTTGTATGGCGGAACCCTCGGTGCGCGAGTCCGACTCGCACTTGGC
>SJJU01071504.1:0-39492 GCA_012932125.1 Conopomorpha cramerella | reverse complement strand
GTAGGTGTTTTCCTTTGGATTTTGTTTTAAATGTGATTTATTATTTTTTAACAAAGTATGTATCTTAGAAATCGAGAATTCTTTTGTATATTCTAAATATTTTATCTCTACACTCAACTTTGAAATTATTTCTTTCCGTGTGTTTAGATTAATATAGCTACAGTTTTTGTATTTCATGGCGAACATTGACATGTAGTAATTAAGTTTACGACAATTTAAAAATCTGTTGCGGTTTGTTCCAAGTAAAATCACTTTTTGACTTTTCAAAGTATAGAGTAGAGTACATTACAAAGGTTATTCATAAAAACATACGGATCTTTATCGTTACGACCAGTTCCAATTATGATGACGTCATTGGGTTTAGGTTTAAATTTTTCACACACATTTAGAATTTCTGATGACGGAGCTAACGAATGAACTGTGCTTTGTATCACATAGTTTTCTAATATTTTGTCCTGAAGATGTAGGCGCAGTTGTCCGGCAAGACCTCTGATTGACTGGTCACCAATGATGATTATCCGTCCCTTGTTGTCACATTTTTGTGTCGTACACGCAATTTCAGACTCGGCGGACAAGACAGAAGGTCCTGGTTCTGTACCATTTCTTTCGGTATTTAATTCGGTATCGAAAGCGGTGTTAGTTGTAACTTGTTGAATCGCCATTTTTGATATATAAAGGTTATTATGTATAGGTGAAAATCTTGGTGTCTTCATGCTTATGTTGAGAATTTTTCTAGATACTGTACTATTTCTTTTTGGTGTAGTCAGTCTCGGCGATGTAATTTCTGTAGTTATTTTCTTAAATATCGATATTTGTTTATTTTTTGTATTTAATTCCTGAGTTAAAGCAGATACCTCTCCCATCAGTTTTTCAATTTCCTCATGTGCTGAGAGTAATTCTTGCTGTTTTTGTTCAACGCTTTGTTTTAGTTCTATAATACATGAAGAGTCTACCGAACCAATTATCGGTTGACTTTGAGATGATATATCAAACATTGTGGAGTTCAAGGGTGATGTGTCGTTAGTAATACAGGATAGATCATTTTCTGAATTGGATTTTACTATTTTATATTTTCTTACTGTAATATGCTCCATTTTGTTAAAAGCGTGTAAAGGAACGCAATACGAAGTGTCAGTTTGAGGTTCGTCGTTTATTGGCTCACGTGATGACGGCCGCTGTCAATGTCACTGTCACATTCACCTGACATTGACATTTGGTATTGTTGTCTCACTCTATTTATGGTCGTTACGCCGTCTCCCTCCCGCACCGTATTTAACACTTTTAGCAATTTACCACTGATTTCGAACAGTTTTCGTTATGCACTTTAATTGTATCTAAAGCTTAAATATTACGTTAGCTTTGACAATAGAATTTTAATGATTAACACTAGAATTTACGATCGAAAATGAATAAAAACACGGACAGATTTTTGGAGCAATGTTTACTCTCCCGCGTTACGTTCCGTTCTTTGCCTTTTTTTGTGACAACTTTAGGCTTTTGGGGTGCATTTATTTGATGAGAGCATGACGGACCGGCTTCTAATGCAATAGAGGTGACAGGATAATCATTTTCTACATCACTGGTATTGAAAACAGTCTCTTCGTATTTCCTTTTTATGGGACCCTTTGGATTTCTTTTTCAGAGTTGTTGTTTTTACTTGTCTTTTTTCCTTCTTGATATGTTTGGCGTCTTCCTCTATTTTTCTGTTATACACATCATTATGTGTTAGCACTTCTGCACCTGGTGCTACTCTGGTGCGCTTTACTTTATTTAAGCTTCCCTTGTTCAATTTCATTAATATGAGGTCCTCGATAGATACAGTTATATCCTCTAAAACGGTTATCTTCTTTGCATTTGCTATTTCTTTTTTATTTTGCGTGGTCGCATTTCCATCAGGAGACTTAAGAACGATATCGTGTTCGGATTGAAACAGCTTTTGAAGTGGGGGACTAGTTTTCTGGGTATTATCTATTTCTTTTACGATGCACTGAAGTGCCAACGACAACAGAGTTTTCGGTCCACTAATTTCTAAAGATGCATCCTGTTTGATCTTCAGATTATCAACTTTTTTATTTTCTTGGTATTTTTTCCATTGTGCCAGTTTATAAGTATCGAATAACTTGTCTTGGATCTCGTCAGGATTAAAAGGGTAAAATACCTGCTTTACGAAAACCATTACAAAAGATCTGTTTGTCGACCTGATCCCATATGATCCCTATTTGCTTTGCAAACTCACTTTTTGACAAAATGCATCCTATGTTCAAGCGCTGCCACTTGACAAGTAATTGAACCCAACGATCTTTCAATGACTTCATCACTGCCACATCAAGTGGTTGCAAAAAGTGACTGCTATGCGCAGGTAATTTAAGTATAGTTATATCAGCTTTTCGAGCTTCCTCAATTAAATTCAATCCAACATGAGTCGCATGGCCATCATATAGGGTACATCGTCCATCATTGAACCATGTAAATTTTGGAGAACCGTAACTTTTTTATTTTTGGTCCAATTTTTCTGATTTTTTGCAGGAGCCTCAGAAATTTATCTAGTTAGTTTCGTGTATTCAAGAAATATTGATAATTATATCTCCTAAAGATTTACTCCTGGGAATACGCAATAAACCGGGGCCGTGTACTCAATTAACCACTCTCTGATAATGAAATTTAAATGTATTCAAATTAAATGAATTCAATGAAAATAAACAATTAAAAGTATAATCATTTATTTATTCTTCTCAGAAGTTATAGAAAACAAACACAACGTAACAAAATAATTGTCACGTGGTTATAAAATATATATTTCTTAGAAACAGTAAGATATTTAGTATGTTATTTATATTTATACTCTTAATAAGAGTTATGATAAACAATGATTAACTTTTATAGGAACTCAAAAACTTCTCTTCACAACAAAAAAGTCTCTTAAAAACTTAACAGTCTTGCTAAATAGACCTATTCCTTAAAAATAAAAAATCGAAAAAGTTCTACTTTATGTAGAATAACTTTACTAACGGACGTAAAACATCTACTTAATAAATAAATCAGTCATATTAGGAACTGCCAGTACCTACTGTTTACGTAATTCGTATTCAGTCAATCACAATATGATAGGTGGGTAAGTATAAAGTTACAGTATCAACCACTGGTCTACTGTTTAGCCATTTAAAAACACACATGGAAATAAAAAAATACACTTGTAAATGTTAACGTAGACTGATTGTCGGCGCAACGCGTATGGGGAAACTGTAAAAGAGCTGCGGCTCTTAGATCCAGATATTTCTGGATTAGGAAGAATCATTTTGATGTCATATACGTTGACTTCTGACAAATCAGGTTCCAAAGGCATGACAAATTTCATTTTATCTTTACTTTTTAGTCTCATGATGCCACATAAGACTTACTGTTGCATATTTCAATAAACTTCGCAATGTAGAACACCTTTCTTTGTTTTACTTCGAATGCCACTAGTACGTAGTCATCTTCAACGGGTCTCCTGGGTAGCTTCTTGAAATTCCCTCTAATAAATTCGAAGTTATCTTCTTTGTCAGAGAAAATGCAAGTTTCATCACTATCACTCATTATTATGATATCTTCGTCTTCAGAGCTAGATTCCATCGTAATCACCTTTGAAGATTTCTTCTTTCTCTTAGTATCATTCAGCAATGCTTTTTTCACGCCATCAGCTTTTACCTTCTTGACTTGCGTTTTATTGCGACTTTCCATTATTTCATTTTTCTCAGGAGTATCAGTTGCTATACGACTTTTGCCTTTCTTCCTTTTATTTTCAGTTATTTTATGAGGCTCTGCTTTTAAAGCTGGCATGAAGCATTTCGGAGATATAAATGTTGAAGTATCTAAGTTTTTTGATGGACCTGGTGAAGGAGATAAGCCAATACTATCTAAAAGATTTGGTGCAGGTTTTGTAGTTGGCGAAAGAGCAACATAATGCGATGGAAAATCTGGGGCTTCGTTGGCAAGCAAAGTGTCTTAAACAGATGGGCTGTGAACCATTGCTTTATTTTCATCTACGTTTGTAGCATCAGAGTTTTCTGCTTTTTCTTTATCTTGAACTGATGGTGGTGGTCTGTCTGTAACTTCCGATGGAAAAAAGTCTATGTCCGTGAATATTTCAGAATCGTAAGTTAAATGCTGTTGCTCGGGCAAGACTGCAGGGTTCTGGTTTTTTTACTGACAGGTCGGGATGCCTCTGTTTGAAAGATCGGAACCACTCTTTTCCGGCCATTTGTTCTCGATCCCAGCTCTCCGGAATGCTTATATTGTTTATTTTTGCCATTTGGTAAGCAATTATTCGGCATGACTTAATATTCAAGCCGTAAAATTTCAAGGCGCAGTTAATAAAATAGGTCTTTAATTCGGTTTCCTGTTCAGGTTTGAATATCACCTGATTTTCATAATTCGGGGTCAGTCTTTTGGTTTCCAATTTATGTATTGGCACATTCAAGTTTTGTTTTACGTAGCGACGCAGGGTTGGATATTTTAAATTGCACATTTTAGCTGATTCACGTATGCTAAGACCGCTCCGGTGTAACTTCAGACCTTTCAGCATGTCTGATGCTGAATGATCTCCTTTTTTTCTTACTAACACTTTTGTACGTGCCATCTGCAATGAAAAAAATATCAGCTAAAAGCTGTAAGATCTAGTAGGTGATATAAAGAAGCTGACAAAGAAATTATTCAGCAAAAAACTTCTCTGTAAAAATAGCTGATTGACATCACATTAAATCATTTAGTTGCATAATGTACAGATTGAACCATGAGGTTGTACACAATTAACCAGTGGTTCAATGAATACCATCATGGGGTGGCTCAATAAGAGACACCCCGAGTTCTCACAAATAACCTCAAAACTTTTTCGTTAAAAACTGCATGATACATTATGCATTATTCCGATTTATAAAGGTGAAATACCACTCTACATCATGCAATCAAAATGAAGCCTATTAGAAGTACTGAATAGAAGGTAGAAAAACTTAAATACAAAAAAAAACTTACTTTTGAGCTGCGTTTTTTAAAAAAGTGTCCGCACACAACCGTCGCTCGCGCGATTGCCGCGGTGAATTGGTGGGGGGAAACGTAGCCGGAACGCACATGTTTTGACGGTAAAAGCACGAACTGGCAACGTCGCAGCTCTGAGATATTTCGATGGTTCAATGTAGCTGTCTGGCTCAAAGTGAGACACTCGACCCTATAAGTAATATTGGACGTTGAGTGCCCACAGCAAGTAAAAATACTTTTTTAAAGTACCTTTCAAAGACCTCTGTCTCCATCCAACCGTTCTTAGTAGCTGCATAAGTTTTACCGGGGTAATTATCTGGCGATGTCCACCCGTTCCACATATATGCACCCTTATAAATGATAAGGGGAGGCAGTTTTTCACCGAGGGCATTAGCTCCCAACAAAACGGTTGTGTTGTCTTTGCCGGGTGAAGAGATAACTCTTGAAGCCGCATGTCCTTTTATTCCAACTATTTTGGTTTTCTCTGGGTCTTTGGAAAAACAGGTTTCATCCATATTCCATATAGCAGCGGGCTTGTCTAGTATATCCAGATCTTGCATAGTCTTCCCGAGTAAATCAAAGTAGGGATAGACAATAAAGGGATCGATCGATTTCTTCCTGGCATATTCCATTGCCTGTGGTTTCTTTACACTTAAATTGTGTCTTTTCTTAAACGAGGCAAACCACGATTCGCTGGGCAGATTGTTTTTAAATGGTGTTGCAATATTATTCTTTTTTACGAATTCAGCCACGGTTCCCTTCATTTCCGCCTTGTTTAAACCAAATCCGTACTTCTCCATTAAATGAAGACATGAAGCCAATTTCTCTTCTACTTCTAAGGTTAGTGCCGTGTTTCTCCCCAGTGTTGTTGACTTGGTTTGACTTGGTTCTTTTGTTGTTCACATGTTCCATGATCGTCATTCTAGGTATGTCGTACATTTTGGCAGCTTTGTAACCACTTAGACTCCCATTTTTGACAGCTCGCACAGCTTCCCGCAGCTTATCTTTTGAATAGTAATAGACCCTTTGTTTGTTTTTCTTTTATAGTTACTGACCATTTTTAGGCTGATTCAAAAGTGCGGCCTTATCCAAATAAAAAATGTATTAAGTTTAAGAAAAATAGCAAAATTGCCACTCGTCCTCACTGTAATGGTCGTAAATAGTATATTCCATGCAGCCAGGACACCAGAAGAAGCAGACTCTTAGCAGAACGTGTATGTTAGTTAAGAAAATCTTAAAGTGCGGTGGATAAGTGCTATCCGGTTCATAAAAACAAAAATGGCACTTTCTTGCAAGAATAAAGTGCGTTTCCGACCAAGGCCACGATAAATGATTAAGACTTTCAAAAACAGCGCAGGTCAAGAATCGATCGACATCGATAAAATCAGGCATTATAAAGGCAACTAATCCAGGCTGATGGAACCTGAAAAGAAATTATCAAAATATTAGAACAACATAGCGCAAGAGTTTTATCTAGTAACTAAGAGACAAATCACCTTTTCTAATAAGACCGAATGAGAGAAGAACGTTGGTAGGTATACACTCATCACATATCATCACAATAATTTTATTACTCTATTATTTTATTAATACTCTAATTTTAGCTCTTACACACAGCTGAAAAGGTTGACAACATCTGACTTTTTGGAAAGACCGGCCGGCATATTCAACAGCGTTTTATTCGAATATGGTACTAAAATATGATAAACGGATATTTAAATTACTTACGTGATTCCATTTACACATGTAACTCCTCGATTTTACCACTTTTTTAAATTATTTTCTGGAGACGCTCACACACGCATTTCAAGTTCGGAAATGAAAAATAAATGGCTGCCTTATTTCTCGAAAAGTAATACTGCCAGTGACATCTATGATCTTTAGCCTGAACTACTTCCAGATTATTGTTGTACTCGTCGATACAAAAACTTCTTGACGTTTCAAATACCGAAGTAATGGCCGCTAGACGGCCTTACCTTCTAGTCGGACTTACCCACACTGACTCACTAATGATAGTACATGAATATTTGTCTAATTCAACAGGTATCGGCTGATTCAGCAAAACAAATTGAAAATAAAACTAAAACTCAGGCACAGACGAAGCTGTGGTATACGGAAAGATCTTTTAGAGTAACTGCCTCCAAAGTTGGAGAAATTTGTAAATTTACAGATAAACGAGACCAGGAAAAATATGCACAGTCACTAATATGTAATAAAAGCATAATAAGTACAGCCTTACAGTGGGGCAAATCAAAAGGAAACAACAGCTATTGAAGCATATGAGGGAAAAACTGGAAAGAAAGTAGAACGTTGTGGTTTTTTCGTTTCTGTACATTGGTGCTTCTCCGGATGGTTTAGTTGAGGGAGATAAACTTTTGGAAGTTAAATGTCCATTTTCAATAAAGGATGAGTGTATTGGGCCAGAAAATTATTCACATCTAGTGTGTACTCCAAACTATTTGCAACTCAAAGAAAACAGCAACTATTACTATCAAATCCAAACCCAATTGTTTGTTACTGGTAGAGATTGCTGCGATTTATTTATATGGACAAATGTGGATGAAAAAATAATAAATGTAAAGAGAAATGATACATTTATTGAAAATATTATAATCCCTCGAATAAAAGATTTCTATTTTAAATTTATGTTGCCAATAATAGCAAAAAAAATATATAATTGTTAGGAAGTTAAGTTTGATTTACTTGGCTGTTGTAAATTCACTTAAGAATAAGTAGCTATTAGTAATGTTAAAAAAAGGAAATAAAAAGGCTGTTATTTCAGTTATTATTGATTTTTATTTTGCCATGAATTATAATATTAGTACAGAAATGTGTTTATTTAGTTCACAATGTTGTTTTTAAAATTGGTTAACATGAAACAAACAAATATTATCCTATCAGCTAGAGGCACCAGCTTGGAATTCGAACTTGGTACTTAAGAACTTAAATGTTTTAGCTAAACCAATAAGCCGTTCAACATGTATTCTTTCTGATGAAATTTTCTTTGAAGTTCTTAGCTGAGAAGTCTCAAATTGTCCATCAGTATTTTTCAAAAACTCTGACACATTTACAGTGATGTCTTTATGGCACACTAAGTCTTGGACATTAAAGCCACGATCACTTAGAATAATATCATTAGGTTGTAATAATTTATCAATAAGTCCACATTTTTCAAACAATTGACGATCACTTATGGATCCACCATAAGCATCTGACACAAATGAGACACATCCTGATGCTGAAATGCCCACTAAAACTTTTAAAGTAGGTATTACAGGATTTATATGTGGAATATGTTAGCTGTTGTGTGAGTGGATTTTTTGGTTTTTCTATTTTGATTTCTGTACAATCAATTATCACGGTACATGAATTAACTTTGCCTGCATACCTCATGTTGTTATCAATTATATGTTTAGGTTGTTAAAATTATGATTATAAAATGGTATCAAAATAATTTAATATAGCAAGGTACATACTAACGATATCTAGTGACAGAAATATAAACTAATCTAATTGTAGTCTTATAGCATTACAAAATATTCATTCATTCTTTCGTTCCGCAACCATTACCGAGTTTTATTAGGTTATGGGCCCAGTAACGTTCTTTTTATTAAAAAGTACAATATTTGTATTGTAAATAAGTAAAAAGTGTTGAAAATGTCGTCAGGAAGTTATATAGTCAATGTGCCAAAGCTTAAAGGGCGCGAAAATTACGATTTGTTGATAGAAATTTTCTCGTGTTGGAAGGCATCGACATAGACACCATTCCGCAAGATTTTAGTGAAACCGAAAACAAGAAAGCGATAGCAAAACTCGTTATGACATGTGGCTCAGGCTGGCTGGACAAATCTTCAAAATGGGTCACAATTAAGCAGGTCAATAGGCCACTAAATGTGACGGCTAAACATCCTTACTTCAGAATTTGTGACGCTACAGAGACTTAGATAATAGTTCTGAAAAGTTCTTAGAAAATAGTTCTTTCTTCTTTTTTTCTTTGTTTTCATGGTATTTTTGCCATTTTTTGGATGTTACTACTGCAGGCACCTTTTCTGACTTTCGCTTTTTACAATAGTTTGCTTTTTCTTTGGCCCAAAAAAAAGATCTTTTGAACGGCGTTGGTATTGAAGGATCTAATCTACTAGTAGATGCGGCTGTTTCTAATAGACGATCATTTGTATTAATATCTATTTGATTTTGTGTTATTATTTCCTTTACTGGTGTGTTCAATTGTCGATTACTCTCCAGTACCGTGTCCAGTAGAGCTTCGTATGGCGCTTTTGTTGGAGTACCTCCACTGTTGTTTTTATTGCTGACTATATTTGTCAATATCTCAGTGACTTCTAATGGATTCAAAAAATTGTTTGTTTGTATTGAAGGCGAAAGTAATTCTTCTGAAGCACCTAAAATGGAAGAGTCTGGTTCTCTAAAGCTGATTATGTCTAGATCATCCGCAACTTCACTCACGCTATTATTTAATTCTCCTAAGTCTCGGTCTTTTTCTTGTCCTAGTGCCATTTCATATTTCTGCTTCACAGATTTCCAAAAGTCAAAGAGATATTTGTAAATGTTTTCCAAGCAGACTTTAAAGAACGGAATACGGCAACATCCATTGGTTGTATTAAATGGGTAGCGTTTGGATATAACGCTATTAACACGATACCATTCTCCGAACAAAATTTACTAGTCTGTAAAGTTAAATGCGATGTATGACCATCGATAAACAAAATTATGGGTTTTGTTATACATTTTTCATTGAGCCAGGGATTGAAAACGTTTGCAATGAATTTAAAAAAAGTTTCCCCAGTCATCCAACCGCTTTCGGATCGACCAACACCCCAGTTTTCGGGAATACTAAGAGCTAGATCTCTCGGGATCCTTTTGTATTGAAACACGATCATTGGTGGTGGAATATCGCCTTTCGCATTGCCTGTCAAGAGAACAGTGAGGCATTCCTTCTCATCGGCGTTCACTTTTTGGTATATGTTTTTGCTACCTTTCGCTGCCAGAACTTTATTACCTTTTTAGGGTTTAAGAAAAAAGCTGACTCATCGCAGTCAAAGACTCTCTGTGGGTTTAGAATCGCGTTTTCGAGATCATTGTCCTTTAAAAATTCTTGCACTTCACCGAACCATTTCGATAACGCTTCCTCGGTTACAGCAGCTCTCGATTCGGTCAAATTTTGAGCAGTTCTTAATGATATTTTCGGATGCCTTCGTTGGAAAGCTTCGAACCAATGTCTTCCTGGACGATTATCTTTAAATGGTGTTTCTATTTTTTGATCCGAAACAAAACGGGGAAGCCCGCTTTTGCCATGCTTATAATCCAAAGTTCAATTACATCCTCCTGTTCCGCAGTTAAAAACGTTTTCGGACCCATTCGACGTCCCAGTGGCGTTTTACCATGGACCTTATAAGAAAGAGTACTATAAGGCACACTATATTTCTTTGATGGTGCAGATATCGAGGTTCCTTTTTTAACTGCATTAATTGCTTTCATCATCTTCGGAATAGTCAAACATTTTACCCTTGACAGGCGGCATTATTTATGAATGAATATCTTAAGTAAACGTAGGTAAATATATTTTCGTTTATTCGTGCAAGTTTATGCCAATGTACCTGCAGCAAAAACAAAAAGAAAATTAGTAGGTACCAGTAGTTGATATGCAGCGCTCCAATAATTGATACCTCCTATCAACTACTAGACTGGAATGCCGTTTTACTAAGATATTTTTACCATTTAAATTGTTAATACGTAATCACCCTTATACCAGTGGCGGGCCGTGAAATTTTCATCAGGTTAAGCTGTCTCCTATGAGTAGGTACATACGACACAAAAATAACATTAAGGTAGGTACCAATTTTGTGCCAGACTACAAAATATTTCAATAGAAGATCACAACATCAATCACTAGTTTAGCAAAATTAATATCTAATTACGTTACGTCCCAAAATTTTGCTAAGCAGCTGATTCAGGCGCTGTATGCCAGAAACAGAACTGAACAGATCGTTGTGGAATGTGGATGCCTTCCTCTTCCCAAAGCACTACATAATAACCTTATTCTGCCTAACTAAGTAAATACACTAAAAAAACAAGAAACTACCTCATAATACCTTGTGTTTGCTCCAAGTTCAAATAAAAACAATCCCGGCGAAATTCGTCCGCGACTCTGCACTTTTCACTCATATTTAGTTCAGAGAATCGACCCACATTTGTAAACAAACACTTTTACACACATCACTTTCACACCTTAGTCTCCATTTTTGTCTAATTTAATTATTTTATAAAATAAAGGCGCGAATGAACGTACATAACATAACCTAAAACAATGCATACTCCAATATAAATAAACAATACATGCAATATGTCAACATGGCCGGCACCTCTCTCGCTCGCTCACACACACGACACACACTCTTTCTCTGTCGCACATAATTTCGCACTGTCAAAGCATTCTAGCCCTTATTATTCCAATAATGTATGAAAAAACGCGGAAGAAGTTGCGCTTACGCTGTGGCATAAGTTTCTCCATATTTTTCATAGTAACGCTCCGCGCTAATAGACCGAGGTGAAAGGGATGTATACAGAGAAAGAGAAAAAATAGGAAGCTTGAGGTCTAGCAGCTTCCCCGGGCTAGACGATGCAATGAAGCGGCAACGTCCCATGAATTTGTTTTCGTTGATGCGCTAAATACTGTGTTTTGATTGGTTGAGGCGAAATTTGTGTTACCTATCGATGGAACGATGAGGGAGGCAACATTGTACGAATTTGTTTTCGTTGACACGCGGAAGAATAGATTAATGAGAGATTAGTGTTTGATTGGTCTAGAGCGAATTTGTGTTTTCGATACACATTTTAAATAACCGAAATTCTGTTATTGATAAATTGCCTAATTTACAGTACCTACGTGACGACTAAATTTGTTATAGATACCTAACTACGCTATTAGAAATCGCAGTTTTTTGACCTAGTAGTTGATACTTCATATACACTGATTTTATATTAGTAAAAACAGCAAAAAAATACTATTACAAAGAAACTAACTCATTGCCTGTTACATCAAATCAATAACTTACCCGGAAATCACCATACGTCACGAGCAATCGCGTTTCAAAGCCGCCTGTTCCTTAATAAATTGAGCAAGAAAACGGCAAATTTCAACAGCTGATCGACAGCGTCGGTTAAATGATTTATTGACGGATGTGTCAAAAAAGATGAAATACTGACACTTTGGTAAGTCACTCAAGAGATGTCAAACCTTTCATTGTGACATATGTGCATTCGAGAAGTAAATTGATATTCTTATTATAACCAATTATAACGGAAAATATCAACTACTGGTACATTATCAAGTACTAGGACATATACCTTAATAATGTTTTATTCACGTTAAAACGTATAGCCAGTTCTGTGAATAACATGTTTCGCCTTAACTTTATCACTGTCAGTAGAAATTCATCACGCGGACTTGAGACATGTTTCTTTGAAGTTTTCATATCAGGATAGTATTTCAAATTATTTACTTCGTCCCCAAAAAGATTGAATACAAATTTAACCCTTAAATGCATGAATCATTCTTTTTTATTTATTTTTTAAGTTTGTTGTAGATTGAAAGGTCTAGATCCTAGGAAAAATAAAGAAAAAAAATCTAAATAAAATATATTTCATTTTATTTTGGGAAAAAGGGTTGTGGGTTTGGTTGGGATGTTATTTTATATAAAAGTATTTCACATAATAATTTAACTTAAATTCTATAAAATACTAGTAGTGGCCCGGCTTCGCACGCGTGCTATGACAATACTGTTTATCTAATACTAGTGGAAGCTCCGCGATTTCATTCGCATAGTTTAGTAGCACCTGCATCCCAAATTTCAAGCGTCTATCTTGAGCCGTTTAGATTTTGCATACAAAAGAGTATTCCCATTTATTCCCGTTCCTGTGGGAATTTCGGGAATTCCTTTCTCAGTGCACCCCTACGTTACCTAAACTACGTCCGTACCAAATTTCAAGCGCCTACGTTTCGCCGTTTGGGCTGTGCGTTGATATGTCAGGCAGTCAGTCAGTCAGACATTCAGTCAGCTTTTCCTTTTATATATTTAGATATTAAAACAGTCAGCCGTTTTCTTGGCACAAAGATGAATACGACATTCTTTACACATAGTAATGGATTTCAAGTTGCAACCAGGTAGCACTGTACTTCTCCCCGAAGAATTAGATTTTTGGCCATATCGCTCGTGAACTCTTGATACAATTGTAGGTCCTGGTATTCCGTATTCAATAGAAGCTCTATAAGCCGATAGCTCTCCTTTCTTCACTTTTTCAACAGCTTCCAGCAATTTTTCTTTGGGGTAAGTCGCCCTCTCTGATTTCCGTAAATAATTTCGCACCATCTTGATTCAGTCTGTAAGAAAATATATGTTTATGTTAAGTGCATAGCAAAACAAGTTTGTATTTCAGATGTAGGTATTTCAGTTGTATCTCAATAGCCAAATTGGACACATTCGGTAGTGACCAAATAGTGAGTGGACTATCAAATGTGCTAAATTTGGCTATTAAGACACAATTGAAATACAACTCGGCCTTATGTAAATTAGTAGACTTGCTCCCCTGAATGCGTGCCAGTACCTACACAACTTACACCACACCTACGGACAGCAACACACCTTAACCTTCTTATGCAGTGGGCGCAAAAGCGATTTTGCAACAAAACAGGGAAATTTGATGTGTGTCTTACTGTACCTGGGTGACCGAGCTACTCTGTTACATTTTAATATAAAATAAAATAGGTAGGTAGCGTTTTTAGGAATATTTTGTGAAAGTAGTAATAAAATATTTCATAAAAACGAAATACCGATCGGCACCACTCGGTCGCCCAGGTTTCTGTATTTACCCCCTTAATTAGGATAAGTATCTTATTATTTCAACAAAATTTTCTTTATACCTACTCTAAAAAAAATGTAGTTTTAATCTGTGTAATAATAAGATACTTATCCCGATTATAATGTAGATACACAATGTTTGCGAGAAATTAGTGAAAATGTTGGTCTTACCCCACTCTGATATTTCTAGGTTGTGTTTAAGTTTCGTTTTACACTTATGATATCTGTTGTTTTTACGTCAATTTGATATTTATAATTCAAAGTTAATAGTAATACCATGCTACTTACGTTTCGGCAATTCCAATAATCCACATTTCACCGCAAAAAAAAAAATAAACTACAGAAGCCGCCCTAGCAAAATATTTTTCCCGAACTGTCATTTTTGTTTTGACGTTTTTGCAGCATCGGTTGCTAAAATCCACCCATCTATGTGTGAAGTTTTGAACTGTTACATCTAAGCTGTTTTATCGACATATTTCAAAAGGTAACAAAGCCATATTTGGGGAGTTGTTTGAAAGTGTTAATCTTACCCCGGTGATAGTCTTACCCCACCTTACCTTCTGCGTAAAATTGTGCATAATTAGTCTTCAAATTATGTATTCTAAACAAGTTAACCCACAACTGGCGCAGATAGAAAACTTCCTGGACAGGTATAAATGGCAAGGGCTTGTTTTGCATGTAATCAAAAGTGAATCGAAGAATATGATCATTTTCTTTAGATAAAGCTTGAATTTCTTTGATTTTATTAAAGAACTTTTTAGCACGGCGGCGATTTACTATCAACTCAGCTGTAGCTGCTCGTTTTGCCGCATCCCCCAGTGATGGACTACGCACCTTCACACTTAACTGCTAATGGCTGATCTCTTCAGGAGTTAACTTTTTACAATATCTAGTTAAAATGCGATAATTAATTTCAAAATTCTTCGCAACAGACCTTATGGACTTAGCCTGAATTTTACCTTCTCTCACCGCATGCAGCATCAATGAAGCTAAAACAAGTTCTCGATTGGTCTTCCTCTTGTGAACTCGAGACATTTTGGAACTGAAAGTATTAAGTCTATTTAAAATCACTTAGATACCAACAGAATCAAAAACGCATACATGTGACAACCAGCCCAAAAGTTCCTGTGACAACTTGCCCCAGTAAAGTAACCTCCAAAATTACACTCAAAAGATATTGTAAAAACTATATCTCAGTATCATAGAAGACATATTTTTCACTGAATTATAGGGAGCGTTATCCATGACAACCACACTTCCTGGTTCTAGCTTAGGCATTATATCTATAAACCAATTTAGGAATCTTTCACCATCCATCTCTTCATGATAGTCTTTTGTAGACTTCGACTCAAAGATTAGAAGACCGTCTTCTACGAATTCTTTGTCGCTGCCGATGTGCAATACAATCAATCGTTTGCCTTTTCCTGTCGGCACCTTTGGACCCGTTGATAAGCCCTCTACAAAGGCTTGTCTTTTGTTTTTCAGTGTCGTATCCACCCATCCCTTTGTTTTTACATGTCCGGCGTTTACCCTCGTTTCGTCGAGATAGTAAATCGTTTTATTAGCTTCTCGGTATTCTGTTATTTGTCTGAGGTATTTACGCCTCCACAAAACAATATCTGTCGTTTCAACTAACGTTCTTCTACTATCTTGTTTATTAAAGTCGAAACCAAGTTCGTGCATTATTTTATGAAGTGTTGGACGTTTGAAAACAGGAATATCTTCATCAGCTTCGCAAAGTGTAATAATTGTGTCTAATGTCGGATAGTCATTATTCAAATACATCGAGTGAACTTTTCTCCTTATTGCTGATTTGTCTTGTTCATCTAATTTATCGACCGTGGATAGTCAAGCTCTTTTCTTCACGGGTGATTTTAAAATGTTATTATCTTTTTGTTCTTTGAGAATTTTGTAGACACTATTTTCAGACACACTTGCCGTTTTTTCCCAACTTGTCTTACTGTGCAGTCCACCGTCGCATTTGAATCGCTCAGTTTAAAGTACTTATATACATTGTAAATTATGCGTCTCTCTCCACTATGAATGATTGATCCGCTTTTATTCTTTCGAATAGGTGAGGTGTTCATTTTCAAAATGTTCATGTTGAAGATCTGACTTCAACTGGTCACTGTGAACTCGACTTTATAATTTCTAGTATTCTCATTGGCCGGGGGGCGGGCGTGGCAACGCGGGCGGACAACGATAAGTCACTATTTTCTTAACGCGAATGGACTATAGCTATATGTAGCTTACACAATTTTCTAAGAAATACTAGTGATACTTATATTTCACAAACAACTGTGGACAGGGAAAATATCGAATCTGGTACGGTAACTCAAGGAGATTGGCGTCGAGACACTCATGAAATTACTGGCTTGGATATAAATGCAGGAACAGTTAGAAATGCTTCGAATTTAGCTAAAAAGAGCAGAGATGAATACAAATATTTGTTTAGTACAATTGGTCGTGTACCTTGGCAAGAAATGGTAAGCACGGGAAGGGCATAAATAATAATATTTCTTACTTAGCAATCACTCAATAAATAATTTTAAATATATTTGTAGTTATTTATTTGTCTGACCTCTGTTAGTGTATATTCGGATGTTCGCGGTGGCGGTGATGGAACGTTGCCTGTAGATGGCTCCGGTGGTGAAGCCAAGTAATTCGTTTGTTGCTGCTCTGCTGAAGATTCACCGAGAGAACCTTCGTCCATGTTAGAGATGCTTGCGGTCGGCAATTCTTGATCCTTCGTAAATGAAAGAAGATCGAAGTACCAAAGACCTGGCTTGTACACGTCTTCTCGAGAGCTTCTACTTTTGTTTTAAGTATCCACAACTTTTTTTAATTCTTTACGAAAAGCACCTCGTAAATTTTGGATTGTTTTCGTGACAAATTCTTGGTTGGCTTTAAAAAAACCAAGATGCTTACACAGCTAAATGAGCTCTTCATATGCTTTATTACGCATATTTCTATTAGAATATTCAGGGCTTTTTATTTTCCTCAAACATGGTTGTTGGCGATACAAGTTTATAAATCGTGTAATGGCCTCCGCGCTCCAAACAGACATTTCGCTAAAATTGAGTTTACACGCGTGACCGAGGATAAAACTGTAGGGCGATGCGTACGCGCTGGCATGCCAGATCTAACTGCCGATCCCGGCGCGCCGTTAGTGTTTACACGTTCGTTCCGAAATTACAGTTTGGAATGGCGCGTGGTGTTTCCTTCGTTCCGAACTGCATGTGTAAACGGGCCTAATGCCTTTATTCACTCGTTCGCTTCTCTGTTATGGCACTGAGACAACCAACCCGTGAGACAACCATACCCGGTCTCCCTGCACTAAAACACTCTGAGTCTAATGCTCCAAGATCTATAGTGTCATCTACTGCCAATGCCAGCGAGTTGACATCAGTTGAAATCTACAAAATGAAATATTTTGATAAAAAAAATAAAACCGGAAAAAAGCAAGAATATAGGGAATGTGGGGACCCTTCGTACGGTTTCCACATTTAATTCCATATATTTTTTATTTTTCCATGAATTAATCACCTGACAACTTATATGTATAGTATAACTATCTGAGATTCATATAAAAAATACAGATGATTTAATCTGATGTTTCAACTAGAATTATGATTCAAACTAAATCTGGAATATGTACGAATCTGCCCCAACAACGGGACACCTATATACAGTACCAAGGTACCCCCAAACCTTCGTACGCTGTGGGGCAGTTTCGTACGTGCTATTAGAACGGCACATATAAATATAAATTCTTTTATTAGCATTGAGATCAAACATTAACAAAAACATTTAACTTCTATTAAACAAAAATTAAATACTTTTCTTGTAGTCAACACATATTAAGTATATAGTTTTTCTATGTAAAACAAAACTTAAATGACTTCTTAAATTTAACGCGAGTTAAATTACTTTTCTCTAACAATAAAGCATGAAATTGCTTCATTTTCTACTTAAATAGGTAATCTTAAACTTAGAATCACATTTTTTAATCTTTGGTGCGGATTAGCACTGCAAATTTTTTTTAATTAACCAGATAATAAAAATTATTGAACAGTATAATTAGACAAATTTACTGAATAAGTGAAAAGTTTTGATGTTCTAGAAGTACAAAATGTTGGAGGCTTAAGTTCAGGAAGAATCATTTCAACATCAGTTATATAAACAGTATGAATATATTCAACATTAGGGAAAATAAATGTCCACGAATAGCCTGGCTTCACCAAGAAGTTGAAGAAACTTCCTCTCGATTTCTGATAAGAGGTTTTCAGTTGCTGGTCCTTCTCCAGTTCTCTGGTTTGAAGCCCTTATTGGCGTAAAGTTGGTACTGCGACTCACGCACACATACAAAAGCAAGACTGTACGTTGTTTCGTTTAAAAATTATTTTGACTGTATGAATGTGCCCCGCGTACGAAGGATCCCCACCTTCCCCTAAAATCAAAAACATCTTCAAAAGGCTCTACCCTGGCACCGGGCAGTCCTGATCCATAGCCTTCACCAAGAAGTTGAAGAAACTTCCTCTCGGTTTCTGATAAGGGTTTTTCAGTTGCTGGTCCTTCTCCAGTTCTCTGGTTTGAAGCCCTTATTGTGGCAACATGTTGGTTTGAACCAGGAAAGTGGAGTTCCTCTTACTCCTATTCCTATTAATTGAAATTTGATCCAGTATTCTATCATAGGCTTTACTCAGGTGAATTAGCAGACCACAGTAGCACCCGTTTTTACTGTTGTGTACTGGGTTTCGTCTCAGATCCTTTTTCGTTTTTCGATTTAGTGCACGGTAGTCGACACAGAGGCGCTTTTCTCCAGTATTTTTTTGTACCAGCACGATGGGACTGGCGAAAGGTGAAGAAGACTCCCGAACAATACCACTATCTAACATCTCCTGTACCATATTTCTCACTCAATTTCTTTCTGCAAATTACATACGATAAGGGGGATAAACCACCGGTTTGTCATTTTCAAGCTCTATCGACATCTCAACTAGCGAGCATCTCAGTGAAACCTAAGTCATTCAACCCGCGAGAAAAGCAAGAGCTATATTACGAAAGTAAAGTTTGCAACTTTTGTCGTTTATTTTCCTTGATGTTTGTTCCACAATTCAAATTCAGTTCCATTTCCACGTTTGGCTAACGAGCATTGACTACCCTAATCCACGTGACTACTTGACCATTGACCAATATTTCAATGATATATTTATCATTCGATTTATTAATACTTACACTAGCTACCTGATTCTCGTCTTTTCCTTTGCCTGGATTGTCCAATCTATTAAACTTGTTGCGAAAACAATTTTCGGTTTTGTAACTCAAGTTTCTCACGTGACGAACGATCTGGCCGGTTGTTTACTACACTTATTGCTACGATGCCCAATCTCATCACACTATTTTATATGAGAATCCGCAGTTTCCGTTATGCAATTCCTCATGTTCGGATTACGTCTCTCATTTCTAGATTTCAAGACCTCTTCCCTACTTTGTCCTACTTTGACTGTTCTAAAGTATTTGAGAACCTGTTCTTGCTCCGCGAATTGAGCGCCCACTTTAACTGCTCTATCCTCCACGCCATATAAGATATAATCTACTGCCTTTTTTCCATGTATCCTACATCTATTCAAAAGATTTTCAGTCACTATTTCCTTCACTTTTGCGATGTTAACTTCAGTTCAGTTCAGACCAGAGCGAGGCAAATCCTCTATCACATCTCGGCCGCTTTTGACCGCTTTGTACCACTCATAAGCACGTGTTTTGGACAAAGTCGCATTCACCATAAGCCTTCTGTAAAATGTTCAGTGTCTCCGAACACGAAATTACATTGGCAATGCAAAATTTAAGACAAACTCTTTGTTCGATGTTTTTGTCCATTATGAAATTCGCAATACACACAAGATATGATAAAACTAAGAACAGCAATGTCTTTAATTTGAATGACAGAAAACACTCAGACTCCGCACCATAATAAAAAACAGTTGTACCAATCTTACAACCACGAAAAAAAACTAATTTAAATTTGGAATCATAAAAAAAAACATTCATTCCTGATACTTTATTGACTGATGTATTGCTGCCTATCTCTCATGTAACTACAGAAGCTGCGGTTTGAAGCCTACTTCTGCAAATTTCCTCAGTAAAATATTATTTTCCACTACGTCAAAAGCTTTTCTAAAATCGAAATAGGCCGTGTCCACTTGACCCCTTTGGTCTACGATCGGTATTATGTGTCCCATGTGAGAAAGTAAATTACTTGTAGTACTTTTTGCCGCTCTAAACCCATGCTTTGCATCTGACAACTGATTACGGACTTGGAACTCTATTTTCCTGTACCTACATTGCAGATTCTAGGACGTTAGCAGGAGTTGACAGTACCGCCACAGGCCTATAGCCGTCCACACACTAGACCCCACCTATCCCTTGGGTACAGGTATTACTCTAGTTGCCTTCCATCTTTCTGGGAAAACTGAGTTTTTCAGATACATATTGAAAATATGATGTAAGGGCTCCGATAAAATTAATCTACAGTCCTTAAATATATAAGGTGGAATACCATCTGGACCCACTGACCGCTTTGGCTTTAAACGCCCCATTGACCTCAGAACGTCTGTCTACTTACACTTATAGTACGAGTAAACGTTTAATTATTGTAGGTGCAAAACACAAACACAAAGTTTTTCCACCAAGTTTTGAATTGAAAACTGCAATGCAAAACAAAAACAAAGTTGGGGTATCAAAGAAAATATTGATGAATTTTGATAGATTTGACAAAACTATCTTACACGACCTAGGCCTTACACGAACAAACACGTGATTTTTAATCATGCGTAGCCAGGACGAAGCCAGGACTAAGTTAACCAGATTTCAGACCCATTCCTAAATAAAAAACCGGAAGGTATTACGCTAGTATCAATATCGTACTGCTCTTGATGTTCCTCGGTGTCTTCATTTGCTGCTAATCTGTCATTCAGTATTAAAGACAAATTGTGGAGAACTGCACTGGCTACAATAATATTTGATACTGTTGTCAGTCTGTTACCTAGGCCTCTTGATAGGCAAGGAAATCTCCTCTTCCAGATACCAAATGTCCTGTCTACAATGTTTCTAGTTTTAATTTGTGCTCTATTGTAGCGGTGTAATCATGAGTGGCTCTTGAGGGTGTGGAGTGATTGCTGTCAGGACAAAAGGTAAAGTGGGATACACATTATCTCCTACAAGCCTACCTTATAATAGTTTGTTGGTGTATTTCATGTATACTGTTGACATCTGAAATATTCTGGAATCGTGCACTACCATTCCATCAAACCACAATATCCAATATTTCAGTGCGGGGGCCAACAACCACTTGTACATTAACGGAAAAATAAGATTTTCTATTTCGGTAAGTTTCATGATGCTGACATTTGGGTGTGGACACAATCTTAACGTGGATGCAATCAATTGCACCATCAATACCAGGCACTCCAGGCCAGCGGCTATATTTTCTCAGGTCTTTAAATAGTTCCCGGTTAACATGTGGTTCATTGCTTGTAGGAAATTTTATGTACAGTCTATTTAACTGTGCCAATAATTTTAGAGGTGTAAAAGTAACGAAAAAAACGTACCCGTATGTATTCGTCTCTATAACAATCAGTACTCGTTACTGTCGTGTCGTTACTAGTTAGTTTTCGGGTTGAGTACACCATTCTATACCGTTTTTGCCCATTCCGATTTCAATGCTTTGAAAACATTTACATCGGCAGGTTGAATCATGTGTGTAGTATTAGGTGGGAGTGCGTATAGAATAATGTCGTTTTCAAAGCAATATTCGCTTAGCTTCATCGTCATATGACTTGTGCCCATCAACGAAAGCTAGTACAGGCTTCTTAAGGTAATTGTCTTTGAGCCATTTATTAAGGCAATCTTTCACATAATCGAAAAATATTTCAGCTTTCATCCAACCACTATCGGATTTTCCGAGAAAGCAATTATCAGGCATGGTCTTGATAATATCTTTAGGTGGCCATATGTAAGGAAAGACAACGCAAGGCGGCAAAATATCACCATTAGCAGTAAAAAAGGCCAAAACCGTCACGGCTTCTTTTTCCTTACCGTTAACTATTTTATGTACATTTTTATATCCTCTCGGCGAAATTGTTCGTGAACGCAACCGCAAAGCCTGTTGAAATCTTCGTACTATTTGATATGGGAATTGACGAACCACGTTACGTTTACTTTGTACTAATTTTAATGGGTTGGGTACTTAATATCAAAGGGCTAAATATCAACTTTAAAAATGTCAACACCATAATACCGACGAGTCAAATAAGCAACAATTAAAAATATAAAAGATTGCTATTATCAATGACGAAATACATTAAACTTAACTTGGACAGCAGTAAAAATGTCAGTCGTTTAAAATGTCAACAACTAGAAATATCACAGACGACAGTCGCGGAGAGCCTCGGTCCAACACTTTGGACTCTATATAATAGGAGCTCTATATAATTGGAAAAATACAATGAAACGAAGTTCACGTATGATGTATAATATAATATATTGTAGGTACTAAACACAATAACATTCATATAAAAAAAATTGGTAATGAAAAGGTGTTGTTTCACTTTGCAGCAGTTTATATCTTATAAATATATGCTATTTCTTGACGTTGTTCTATTGCACTTTGAATAGCTTTCTCGGTTGTCTTTTTAATCTTTTTTGGTGGTGTCATAGGCACATTTGCCTTCATGCGCTCGATTTTTTGTTCTATGGCGTTTTGTTCCTTAATTAATTCTAATATCATTGTATTTATATTCCATTTCTTGCTATTCAACAATGTATTCCACCTTCTATGCCATGATTCCACAATATTTTGTGTACGAGGTAAATCGCTGTTTGTACCATCTTTTTCTTGACGTTGTTCTATTGCACTTTGCATAGCTTTCTCGGTTGTCTTTTTAATCTTTTTGGTGGTGTCATAGGCACATTTGCCATCATGCGCTCGATTTTTTGTTCTGTGGCGTTTTGTTCCTTAATTAACTCTAATATCATTGTATTTATATTCCATTTCTTGCTATTCAACAGTGTATTCCACCTTCTATGCCATGATTCCACAGTATTTTGTGTACGAGGTAAATCGCTGTTTGTACCATCGTACACTGACCACAACTCCGGGGGAAACAAGGGTTTCGTTTTTTTTTCATAATAAGAGATGTTGGACCTTTGTTTTTTTCTCTTATTTTGCCATGAACATAATAGTTATCAAACCACCCCACTAGTTCATTAGCCCTTTCAGGAATGATTTCTTCTTTTAGTCGCTCAAAAGCATCAGGTATTTCATTCGGAGGCAAAAAAGCTAACGCAAATAAATGTCTTAATTTTAATGCAAACTCGCTATTTTTACCGTACTCTATAGACAGTCCCATCTTTTGAATTTGTTTCCAAATATTTTGCGTAAAATGGAAAAAGCAACATCTGTGACGACTATCATCGAACATTCTTTTGCAGGCATTGATTGTTGCCATCTCAAAATCGGTTATAATGAACGGTGGACCTAGATTAGTGTTACTTGAGTTATACATATGGATGGCATTCTCTGAAAAGTTGGTAGTTAATTTATTCCTTTTTAAGTCTATTTTCCCTTCCCATTTGGTAAGCAAATCTAAACCGGTCAGTCCGTCGAAATAGTCATGAAAATGATATACAAATAGGGTAATGTTATCTTTGTCATTAAATTCTTGGAAACAAGGTAAGGTTATAGAATGCCTGTTTCTAGAGGTTGCATGTACATTGGTTACTTCAAAAGGATCGTAATTTAGTGGGTAATTGGAAAAGAAGTTTCGCACTAATTCGGGGCTAATGAACGATTGGTTAGCACCAGTGTCTATAAGCAGTTTTAATGGCGGATCTGATATTTGTATAAAGGGAAGTTGCCTCTGGGTTTGTAAATTTATTTCTATCTTTGTTTTTTGAAATTCCTTACTTTCCGAAAATCCTGAGGTTGACAAGGGCCTGGTTGGGGTTGAATGTCTTCTATAGGTGAGCCTTATTCATCTGTGGGCTCGTTATAATATTCAGGTTGGTAATCATAATAGTAAGTAGGATGCTGTTCTGTATATTCTGAAAATTGTTCGCATTGTGACTCGGCGTAGTAATTATCTGTATAATAAGGGTCATCGTAATAGGGTAAGGTCTCATTTACGTTCATGTCGCGAGTTTTAAAATAGTTGGTTGGCGGCGGATTTCCCGATTTACGCCAATCATGTCCTAACATGAGCGTATGGGGTAGCACTCTGGGGGTAAAAGGTTGAACTCCACTCATAGGTCTAGGGGTTTTCTGAGGCTGATTCCTAGGGGGTAAACGGAACACATTGCTTTGTGGATTATAATTCGGTGGTAATGCACGACGCATTTGCTGTGTACGAGTGGGACCACGGTTTTGTATAGGGTTAGCTTGGGGGTTGAACCTGAAGGGTTGTTGCGGTGGTTGGTAATTTCTTTGTTGAGCAAAAGGAGCAGGCCATCCCGTGGGAGCACTGTGGAAAGCCTGTGGACGTGGGGTGAAGTTTATATGAGCTGGCACCGGAGAAATGACTAGGGGTAGAAGCCGTTTGGGGTTTAAAAGAATCATGACGTTGTTGTAGGTACATGACACTAAGTTCCTCCTGGACAAATTCCATGGCCTACTCAATTGATTCGGGACGCATACATCTAATGCCCCTAGTGGTTCTTTTAATCCTCTCACAAAAGCTTGCATGCACACCTTCTTATACAGAGCGCGTTTTGCTTCAATGGTGGTCTCTATAGTCTCATGCAACATAACGTAGGTCATAATCGTGCTAAAAAGGATTTGACAATGTTCATAAAATTCCTGCGGAGTCTTGTTTCCCTAGTTAGCTATAGCCAAATCGTTATAAAGAGCTGTCTCGTTACGTTGGTCCGAGAAATTATTAATTAAAGAACTTTTTATTCCAATCCAACTATTGGGAATGCCATTTGAGTTTAACGTGGATGCTGCGGGGCCTGTTATCTTATTAAGTGTCCCATTCAATAAGCACAGGTTAGATAATTAACAACCGACACTTTTTCTTGCGTACTTATTCACGATAGTATCGCATATTTGGATAAATCTAGGTAATATATTGGGGTTCCCATCGAATTCTGAAACGGGGCGTAACGCCTTAAAAATCGTATCAGGATCGTGGGACATTGTTACACTCGAACTAAATAAATTATCTAAATTATAATCAGTATCTGAATCGGATTCACTACTGTGGATATTTCTAAAACTATCAACTAATTTTCGGCGACCCTGACGCAATGCAGGACGTCGTTCCCTTGATTCAGAAGGGTGGAAAATGTTGGATGCTTAAATAACACTAAATTAAAGATAAGCAACACGAGAGCGATTCACAGTTTAATTTCTGGTATCTTCCGTGAATCTAAGTTTGGATTCTCCTCCTGGTCTGCAGCTGGTTTGTAGATTCCGGATCCTCGGAACGGGGTTAGATAACCGCCGGGGCGATTACGCGAACGCGAGAGTCTATGAAGTTAACTTTAAGCTCGCGAACCGGCCCGCGAGAATCCTACCGACTGCGCCAATTCCGAAGGCTGCGGCCGGAGGATCGAAAAAAAAACAAAAAATTACTTAATTGTAATTTTATTTAAGATTGAAATTACAAAGTACTTACGTATGGATGTGGATGATAAAAGGACTCTAGCAATAGTCTTAGTAAGATTGTTGGGCTCGATAAAGACGATGTGGGAAAATTAAAAAAAATCAATCCTCATACAAAATGTCATGTCACGAAGCTAAAATTTTTCTATTTTTCGATTAAAAAATTTCTTGCCATTCCCCGCATTATCGCCATACTAAAAGTTGTTCATATTGACGAGCCCAACAACGTTTCTAAGACTCGGGGTCCTTTTACAAGCAGTATACTGACATGGATCGACAGGAGTTTTAACAGTGTCCGAAGCTATCTCTCCCCTCTTGAGGGCTTGCAGCCGCCGCCTTGTCTCGGCGGAGAACGCTCGCAGGTTTACGTATATCTTACTAGCCTAGTGTCCGAATCGACGATCGATTATGGAATATATTTTTTTTTAATTAAAATTCTAAAGAAAACACTTCCGTTCAAAGTATGTCACATAGTCAGCATTTTACACTAATCACGTACACTCGCGGCACCGTCGAGTCAGCGGGTTAGGTACAGTTGCGCTATGTAATAAGCTCAACGTTTTCTACGCTTCTGTCTGGGATAACTTCAACTTTCTTTTTCTTATTGTAATTTCTGTTAGTCGCCGAGCCATATCTTATCTCTTTCAACATATTTAAGACTGTGACATCCATTGCACTTCTGTAATTTGTCTCTTCTGTAGTTTCGAAGGATGGCAGCCGATCAAGGAATTTTTGTTTATTTATTGCATAAATGCCACATTTCTCAAAACCAGATAGGACATTTTGGGATCCATTGGGCTCTATATTCTATTCATAAGTTTTTTTAGCAAGGGCGGTAGCATGTTTTTCGGTATTGTAGGTAGCGTTCTGCCATCATTTTTTTTCGAATCGAAAATTAAATCCCTCCAAGCTACTTTTAACGGTCGGAAAAATGCAACATCAAGTGGTTGGGTAAGGTGTGTTGAGTTACTTGGCAAAAAAATGAAACGAACTCCTACAGTTTTGCATTCTGAAACTAAGTACATCGACAGGTGTAAGTACCCAGTGTAAGTAATATACAATGTAACCTTCATATAATCCCGTATAAAGATGATTATTACTATCAAGTAAGAATTTAATAGATTTTTCATTAGGTATGAGATGCATATCCTCAAAGTCTCCTCTTGCCTCCATAACCCCAGCGATTCGCTCCATGGCTGAAGCGAATCTGTGTATAGAAACAGCTTGTGCATTGTCGTCAACACGCATTTCATTCAGTGCCTCATCGAGCGCACTGCGTTCAACTGAAATGAATAAAACAATATAATACAGGATTTGTTCCAATAAATAGCAATTTCTAAAACTTGGTGTAACTGGTGTAACCAAACCTGTTGCTCTTGGGCGTCTCTGTAATTCCTGGCGGCGACGGCGTCGTCGACGTACGGGTGTTTGGGGAGCCACGACTAGTGGGCTTTCTGTCTGCATAATAACAGGGACTGTCTCTACCACACGCTGTATATTATTGAGTGGGGTTATCCAGTCAACACTTTCATTGATATAGGTTCTTGGCTGAAACAAAGCAAAGCAAATAATTATTAATGTTTCCTGTCTCATAAAAGTATACGTATATGTACGATGTAATGTTTAGAATATCCTTGTCGTGCAGTGGCAAAGGTTGGTGACCATGTGGTGGCTGAAATTATTTAAATAAGATTTCCTTTATCATGGACATTTTATAAGACTGGACACTACTTACATTTCAATGTTGCTGGCACCATTATCACTCTAACTGACAGACACGTTTGGTGAAACATGTTCTGCTGGCTACAAAGTAAAAAAAGAAATTTTCATACAAAATACACAAGAAAAGAGGTAGGTAATGCAAATTCTACTGGTACTGCACTTACAGTGATGGAATTGTAGCGAACTCCAGGTAGAGGTTCTCCAACATCTGGACCCAAAACTATATGCAACCTCTGTTGTAGAGATGTGAGTAATAACGGGGATGGTTCACCTCCTCCTGTAATCAACAAAAAAGTCTTAGGCTACTAAGCTTATAAGAACAAATTACACTAGGATTACATTAAAATAGCACATACCTGTTGCTTCTCGGTGAGCTATTGCTTCTTTCACCTTTTTAAGCATCTTACTCTTATATTCTGAGTAGTATTTGAAAATAAGATAATGTTAGTAACTTGTTCTGTATCACTAGGCAACAGATTTTATTAATAAATCAGAGATATTTATATTGTTTTTAACACATTTGAATTTTCCAAGCATGTTAGATACTCACTGTGCCATCCTTGAGCAGTTTTTGTGCGGCCATTTGGTGACACTGCGTTAACTGTCTGCGCACCCTCTGCTCAAAAGCGTTTTGCTTTGCAGCGGCCCTCAGTTGTCCAGTGGAACCTGCCCGGCGCCAAATCTGGGTGGGCTTCTAAAAAATCAATCAGAGCTGTTAATTGCTTGGTACGAGTATTTACGATTCTGACAAATACAATTTTCATCATGTAACCATCCGATGCATCTACAACCTACTTACTTGATAATAATAATCGTTTTTATGCGAGATTACATGAAATAAATAAAGAAGAAAGAAAATTCATTTATTCTCGCAACATAGCTTGAGCATCCAGCTGGAACAGTTATTGGATTCTACATAGTGACTACATAACATTGCAAGTATACTAATAGGGTCATTCTACGAATGGGAGTTTTGAAATTAAATTAAATTGAAATTGTACTTACGAAAATATATTGCTGTATTAAGTAAAAGGTAAATAATCAGTGACAAGAAAAAAAAATAGTGACATTGTATAAAAAAATAATTTCTTAATTATAAAATGTCCACGGAATGGACTTTAGTTAAATGTAAAGTAGAAAAGTCATTATGAACTGTCATCACTAGAAGTGTGAAAGAAAACGTTACTGACACGTTTTTTCACATCTTTCTCGGATTTTGAAACCTTGTTAGTACATTTCCCTTCTTGATTATGATCAGTTTTGAAATAATTTGGATTTGCATCTGACGACTCGTCCGAGTACACATCTTTTACTGAAAGCACACAGATTTAACATCACCTATAGCTGAATTGTCGTTAATTATTTTAGAACTGTAAGATGCTTTTACTAGCAATTCCATATACCATACCAATTTTCTGCTGTCAGCTTGAATACTTGCACTCTTGATTTTTGCTGTCCCTTACTCAATCTATACTTACACAACTTATTTTCGACTTTTAAATCTCTTCTGTTCTTAGTTGCCTAAGTATTTTTACTATTAGCTGTATTCGGAGTTGCAGCTGCATTTGTCGGGGGAGAGTCCTTATCCAATAGTATTAGCTTCCTTTTTTGTTCTGCCTTCTTAGCACGGTGTTTCTGCGCTTCCTTCCTTTCTTTATTGCCTTATCCTTCTTTGTTGGCGCAGTATATTCTTTAGTTGTCTTTTTCCCTTCTTCTCTCAATTTTATATGACGATCTCGATCTTTCCTTTGAACTTCAACCAATAGGGTCTTGCTTCAGTTTTTCTCTTTTCCTTCTCATATATTCCTTTGTTTGTTCTCGGCGCCTTTTTTCTTTTGTTCTTAATTTATTTTAGTCGCGTTCTATTTAACCGCGGTCTAGCCATTGCGATAGCAGTAAGTACCTATATTCAAAGCAAAAATGTCAGAAGCCCACACACTACAAGCATAATATCAATTGGCGATGTTTTTTTTTCGAATATTAGTTATTTGTTTAATCCAAAGTAAAAAAAAATATAAGAAGTTATGGACGGTTTCTTTTCGATTGCCATTATTTGTTTAATGATGAGTAAAAATAAATATAAGAACAGTCGAAAAATCTTTACATCACCAATTCGGTAGACAGATCTCGATTTCGTGGACCAATTGGACACGGAAATGAGATACCGAAAATAAAGTGTAACTATCGTTGTTAACCAACAGCACCAGTAGTATAAAGAAAACCGCAAAACACATGTCAAGAAACACTGTTTACATACATAGGAAAGCACAAATTTACCTTAAATAATTCAGGAACAGAATTGACCGAAGAAAATGTACAAAAAGTGTAGAATAATCACAAAATGTTATTTTTTTACTGGACAACGCAACGGAGTGGTCACTGAATCTCAGCTGGCAAGAACTATCAAATGAAATAGTGTTGCAAGTATAAAACTACAATATTTAATAGGCAAAAAAGTTGGGGTACGGAATTGACCCTCTTAACAATAACAGGCGTAGAATATATTTATTTGAGAAAATGTATTATTTATGCGATCGCCGTTTTTCAGAACAAAAACAAATCTTTTTCACTTTTTCTTTCCTCAAAATAATCAGATTGATTTTTTTGTGTAACAGTGAATTCTGAATTTGTTGGTTGTATCTTTCTTTGAGTTCCTTGTAAGCTTCCCTGCATGTAGCAGTTACAGTCTTAATCTCGGGTCTATTATTTTGAGTATTTCATTAGTTCCATGTTATGTCATTTTTACTGTCTATCTCAGAATCGTTAATATCCCAAAACTCATTGCAAGGACATACACCACAGGATCCAGCCATGCACTTTTCATTCGACACATCACAGGAAATATTTTTAAATATCTCATGATACTTTTCAGGCAAAGGCGATGTTTTTTTAATAGCGTTAAACAAATTCAGATAATTTGCATGTTGAGTGCAAACACACACATGTGAGGAGTTTCAGAAACTGGAAGAACCTCAGCTGGCCTAAGAGAGTAAAAGTAAGATTTTCCAATAACTATATCTGGATTTATTTCTGTAAAGTAGACATAGGTTTCAAGAACAGTTGTGACCATGGTCCGTTTTTGCTTTTTTATCAGTATTTGGATCTCTGACACTTTTACAACCTTTGATACCTGGGGCTGGGCGACTTACATCATCTCTGTAATAAAAGTCTTTCACCTTTGCCTGCACATGATGGGTGCAAGACAGTACAAAGTTGAAGAAACAATTAAAACATTATGAATGGGAACACAAATAACAGGTACATTAATTGTCAATTCTAAATTACGCTGAAGTTGCGTCCGAGCTAATGCACAGTAATTCAGAAACACATTTTATATAATTTTCGGATATTATCACGGCGCGCATGTATACAACCTTCGACCACACAAACCTCCACCAATGAGTGCGACCTGTGTCTCGAGCCAACCCGAAGACCTTCCAGTTGACCTTGGTCAGCCTCTCGTTAACGTACGTAACGTTAGACACGACGTGGGTCGTGAGGCGGCAGGCTCAGGTCAGCAGTGGAGAGGGCGGCTCCCCGGCGCACCCTAGCGAGGCGCAGCACTAGAGGGCGCGGTCGCGGCACCGCCTCGCCTGGCAGCGGCTTGGCGTGGCGCGGGCCGGTGCGGGCACAGATCGCCATGTCGGCGACTCCAGCTGCACACCCAGCTTCACATCGACCACTGAAGCGATGTGGCCACAGGACTCCCCGTCGAACTCCGGGATGCCGGTGATCTCCATGTCGTTCAGGAGAGTGGCTTGCTCCGGTCGTTGACGTCGTTCCGCAGCTGGTCGATGGTGTCGAGAAGACCCGAAGTATCGGTCTGCTGCTGGACCCGCATCATGCCTGCCAGCTCCGATCTGAGCCTGCCGTTCTCCGCCTCCAGTGCACTCATCCTGGCGTTCATACTGTCAATGGTCTTCAACAGATCAGTTATTTGAGCGCCGAAGAAGTCTGTGGTTCCAGTGACATCCACTCTCAGAGCATTAATAGACGTGTGAAAATCCTTACCAAACCTGTCGAGTTTATAATTTAGAGACGATTCCATGTTGCTAATTAACGAGTTAAATTCTGATAACGAAGCTGAAGTGTGTTGTGCGCTCGGGGGGAAATCATCATCATATTCAGTTTGTGCGGTGTCTCGTGTTGTCTCCGGACTGGGGTGTCGTCGCTCTTAGCTCTTACGTTGTGAAGTATTGACATTAGTACAGTCAGGACACTCCCAGGACTTAATAAGACTTGCTTTGTTTGCGAGAAATTGTGCTGACGTCTTGCTTAGAAATCTATAGTGAAAGTGCCTTTTACATTTCGTGCAAACAATTTGTTCACCGAGGCTCACATTTGTCCTGCACGCTCTGCAGTTCATCCTGGACGCTCGTAAGTAAAATGAAAAACGAATCAGCTGTTTTTAGGCGGTCAACGATCTCGCGTCGGTAGTTATAACGGCCGTTAGTTGTAGTGATCCGTTAATGTATGTCCCTCTTGATTTAATGTCCTATTTTCACACCACTGTCACTCAATGTACACTATTAATGCTTTTAAAAATGATTCAATCAATTAATGTCGTTTAAATTATTATTTCTAATTTTAAATTTCGGGAGAGGATGTGATTACGTATTGACAGTTCAAACGTCGCATGTCAATGTCTTTAAATAGTTCCCGGTTAACATTTGGTTCATTGCTTGTAGGAAACTTTATGTACAGTCTATTTAACTGTGCCAATAATTTTACAGGTGTAAAAGTAACGAAAAAGAACGTACCCATATGTATTCGTTACTATAACAATAGGTACTCGTTACTGTCGTGTCGTTACTAGTTAGCTCATGCTAGAGAAACGAATCGAGTCGCATTGAGTACGCGTACAGTACACATATTGTATACGCGGCGCATATTGGCAACATTTGTTAAAAATACACATACATTACGTGTTTTTCGATTGCTGAGGATTCTTATTTTCGACAGATTATGTAGATGACGAGGGATAATGTGCCTACTGTTAAAAGTCCATAAACTGGAATTGTAGTGTGGTAGAGTGCTTGATCTGGGACCTGTTTTAACTTGACTGGTGTCTGAAGAGATATCTTGGTATAATCGTATATCGATGTTCTATGTTTACAGAATTATGTTTTATGACGGATTAGCCCTTCGGAATAGTTGGTTAAATTATTTTCAGGACATGTCCTTCGATGTGATTTTTGCTATTGACAATTGTGAATTCACGAGTTTGAATGGAACATCCATGAGGTAAAATAATGAGATAACTTCCATATACAGTTTTACATTCCAGTCTTGTACTCTTCAATCCCACAGGGCCCATGGGCATTCGCATTCGGTATTGGAATAGTCGTTAACATTTGTTACCTAAAAAGGAGTATAATTTAATGGGATATTTGTGAAATACTTTTCAACTGCATCGGGACTGAAAGATTGGTTGGCTCCCGTGTCTATTAGGAATTTCAATGGGGTATTTTGAATATGTATGTATGGGTCTTTGGGTCTGCAGATTGATTTCTATCTTAATGTATCTCCTGGCGTTGTCTTTGGATAATCCTCAGTATCAGGAATTGGTTCGTCATTTCGATCGGTTGGAGTGGCATACGTTTGCCCCGGTTGATCATAGTCATAATAATATGCTTTTTCGGTATAGTTAATCACATAATCATTATCATAGTAATAGGTGTTATAGTCGTCCTGATCATAGCACATATTATAGTTCATTTCGGGTGTTCGGAAGTAATTCGAGTGGTGGATTGCCGGATTTATTCCAGTCATGTACCTAATCTAACCTAGGTTAGCTGGACACCACTCATTGGTTGGGGCTGGTTATTTCCAAATGGCGACCTAGTAGCTTGTTGATATTAGGGATTGTGGTTAAGTCTAAACGGCGGGGGAGTTTTAAACATTTGTTGAGTTCTAGAAAGGCCTGGGTTGAAGTTAGGGTTCCAAATCGGTCTGGGCTTTTGCATTCTTGGTATAGGGTTAGGCGCGAACTGACGTGAGGGGCCGGGCATATTATTAAAGATAAAAGGTTTAGATATCACAAAATTCATAGAATGGTTATGAGCAGGTAATACGTAGGCTGCACTGAAAGTTTTGCGTAACTTTAAAAAAAACAAGCTGCAAACAATTATTTTTTTAAATTCTCTTTCGAAGTATTCTTCCCTTACATTTTAAACACTTTTTCATGCGGCTGAACCATTTTACAAAACATGAAGACCACTCGTCTTATGCCATGTTTTGCACATGCTCATTAAAGGCCACTACTGCCTCTTCCGGTCTCTTGAAAGTGAAACCCCTCATCAGATCCTTAATTTTTTTGCTGTACTATGTGACGCTAAAGTTTGAAGAGGACACTATATTAGAAGCACAATGTGACTGTGCAGCTGGACTAGGACCTTATGCCCAATGTAAGCATGTCCTAGTTTTGATGTATGGTTTAGAGAATTTTTACAACACCAAAGAAATAAAACTCATGAAAGTAGCTACATCACAGCTGCAAACCTTTCACCATCCTTGGCAACTGTACCATAGAGTACCCATCAAAGCAGAAGCATTAAAACTAAAAGAAAATGACCAACATTATGACAATATTATTCACTTTGATCCTCGCCCATTAACATTGAAGAAGGAAAAATTTCAAGAACAGTTTTCTAATTCCATTGTAAATTTCATGGCTTTGCACCCCAATTACCGACCAATGCCAATTGCACAAATGACTAAACCAGCCAACAAGTTAGCTATGGTCCATGACCATGATTATTTGGAAATAAATGACAAAGAAAGGGTTTTGAATAGTTTACACTTAAGCTTCTCTCAGATTAACAAATTAGAAGAAGAGACCAAAAGTAACAAAAAGAAATGATCTTTTGAGAGGAGACAAAGTTTACAAAGCTCAAATTTTGGAAAAATATTCAAATCACTGCCACAAACAAAAGACAAGTTGGCAAAACAATTATTAAAATATCAGGGAGTTTTGTGTGAAGCTATGAAACATGGCATCAAATATGAAGCAGTAGCCATAGCAAAACTTCAAAAAATACTGGGACTGCCAATAAAAAAATGTGGGACTTTAGTACACCATGAAGTCCAATATTTAGCAAGTACTCCAGACGGCCTTATTGGTGATGATTATGTCGTAGAAATCAAATGCCCTTTTTCTACTAAAGACAAGAACATTTCACCAGAAACAGTTCCCTACCTGGAATTGTGTGAACATACGGGAAACTACACATTAAAAAAGAGAAGTGACTACTATTACCAGATTCAAGGGCAGATGTATTGTACGGGCACTGCTACTTTTGTGTCTTGGCTAACTGTGATTTTTATGTTACAAGAATTGAAAGAGACGAGGCTTTCATAAAAACAATGCTAGAAAAGCTTAAAGATTTTTATAATCAACATTATAAACATTTATATCTCTGTAGATACTTTTACAATATAACATTTTAAACATATCTAGTTTAGCATTTTTATTTTAAATAATGTAGGTGTATTAGGTACAATTACTCAGTTACATACACCAGTCTCTTGATCATTTTAGTTCATGAACTCTACTTCTTTGGTGACTTATTTACCATAACTTAGTAGCTAGGACATTAAGCATTTCTTCTTATAATGGATGACCTAAAGTTCACTAACATTGCACAAATAAAAATAATATCACTTGATAGTTTAGTTTCAGTATGATTCATTGGTTGAGTTAGGATCATATAGGTTTTCATCATTCCTATAATTCTTTCTACATGAACACGTTTGCTATCAATTTTTCTATCTTAAATAAACGTATCTCAGCTAATTTGATTTCCTTTTTAAAAAAATGTAGACATATTTACCTTCACACCATATGGTAGCATAATGTCCTAGATATTCAACCCCTTAACCACCATAATTTTATCTTGATAATCAAATTTATTTAATATGATACTTCTTTCAATAATGTTTCTATCAGTGGCTGATCCAGTATAAGAGGGAGACACATAAGTGATAAGTCCACTCGGAGCCATCCCAATTAATACTTTTACTGTGTTTCTATTCTTATAGCTAGAAAATGTGGCCTGTTGGGCAAATGGTAATCCAGGTTTTTTTATTGGGCACTCTGTTGCATCTTTAACAACTCGAGTCATAGGATACTTGTCATAGAAATCTAAATCTTTTTTTTTTACAAATTTCTTGAAATGATAAACTGCATTCCACACTGGAACGTCGAGGCAGTGAAATAGCACCCCATTGTCTTGCGAGATGAGTAGTAGGAAACCATTTAATATATTTCACCAATTATACGCTTCTACCTCTAAAGGTTTCCTTGACTCTTGACCGTGACGACTCGACACTTTCGACAATTTCGGGTGATCCCTAGTAGCGATCATATGCACTGGCCACAAATAAACATGTCCTTTACGGGACCAGGGCCCCGAGTCTGCTATTTTTTAAAAGACCATCTGTCTCTCAGTAGTCTGGTAATGGCGTCAAAAAAGTCCAAAATGGCGGTTTTGGTAGTCTACTAACACTCATTAGTGTACCATGACACGGTTCTGATGCCAGCGCGAAGTCAAACTTCGACGATGCTTGAAATCAGTACAAATCGGTATTGTACTAATTGTTTGTACTTTACTGTCAGTTCCATGACGTTTATTTTGGTAGTCTGCTATTTTTTTAACGAATTTGACAACTAGAGTGAGACTATTCTGAGACAGTTGTGCAATAATACGTTTTTGTTAGTTGTTTTCAAAAGATAATAATTTAAACATGTTTTCATCGAATCTGCGTCGTCGAATATTACATTTGGCCAGCGCAGTAGATCAGCGTCGTCAATTAATTAGCCGGTAGTACCGGCTTACCCCCTAGCTCCGCCACCTATATAGAGATATCCCCAAATGAGTGTTTGGCACACATTTATGTCTATAAACCTACCAAGTAGGTATCTATAAATAAACTTACATTGCAAAAGGTAAACTCAAAATACAGAAAATCAGCAATAATTTATTTCAAAATCTCTATAATTTGTCAACTGCCTCGATAATTTTTAAATGGCCATAATCATAATTATTTCTTCTTATTACGATAATTTCTTCTCAGATTGATGCAGTCATGGCTGCTGAGACTTTGTCAGCAGTATCCCAGACCACTGGCCGACGTGTTAACGTAGACCTCCAAGAAGGACTTAAAGTCAGCCCATTTTAAATTGTCTTTTTTTAATTAAAAACAAATTCGTTGGGTACTCACAATTATTATGTTTTCAATCGCCATCCGAATCATCAATACCTATACTTCTTTGATTCTGCAAAAAAAGGAAGAAACATTGATAACCTATGGTATATTGTATATATATATTGGTCACACAGAAGCGATCCTCGTCGTCACCTAGGTTAATGCACCCTTATGAATTAAATGTACTATTTGTAATCTTAATTCATCTAGATATATTATGTATACTATTAGTACACTTTGTATTCCTAATTCACTTGGGTGCAGTAAGAGAAATTGCTTAAAGCGAATCATTATCAAAACTTGTCTGTATTTGGAGAGCATCACAGAACCAACAACTATGTACAATGTTGGCATATAATTTTTAATAAAAAATAAAATAAAATAAATAAAAACATTAAGAAGTGTAACCACCGCAACCTCACAGATGTTATTCTAGCGTTTACGAAAGATGCTAACTCTAAACGTATTCCGAGGAAACAGCAGCATGGAGAAATGAACAAATTATTTGTGAGGCGCAAATGAGTACTGACATAATAGTGGGTGACTTTTAGCAATAGTTTGTTAGTAATTTTCACTGAAGAAAAGTAGATAGTACGATAATGATAATGGGTAAATATAGTTTACTTAAACAGACTTTCAATTAGCAAACCAAGGATTGGTTTACTTGATTCATCTAGATGCATTAACCCAAGTGAATTCAGTAACGACATGATGCGAAGATTTGAGAAGATTTATTCCCAGTAGTCCCTTTAACAGTTCCTTTTAGAAAGAAAATTTTGTTTGAAAAATAAACCGATAAAAGGGCAATACATTTACAACATTTATGATGCTTAAATGCCACAGCGATGAAAACAATGTTTGTCGCTTCCATATAAGTACTTAAAAACGTAAATTTAGAGTACACAATGATACTCCCAAAACTCACCTCTTTTGCTTCCATAACTGCATCAATTCGCTCCATGGCTGCAGCTAGCCTGTGTAAGGCCGCAGCTTGTGTATTGTCGCCGTCACGTATTTCATTTAGTGCCCCATCGAGCGCACTGCGTTCAACTGAAATGAATAAAACAATAAAGGATTTGTTCCAGTCAATAGTAATTTCTGTAACTGGTTTAACCAACCAGTTGCTCTTGGGCGTCTCTGTAGTTCCTGGTGGCGACGGCGGCGTCATCGGCGTACAGGTGTTTGGGGAGCCGCAATTAGTGGGCTCTGTGTCTGTATTATAATAGGGACTGGCTCTACCACACGCTGCAAGATTATGGAGTGGGGTGATCCAGTCAACACTTCCATCGACGTAGGTTCTTGGCTGAAAATAAAGCAAAGCATAACTTGTGTTTTCTGTCCAATAAATGTATACCATGTTATGTTTAGAATATCCTGGTCATGGAGTGCCAAAGTGTGGTGACCATGTGGTGGCTGAAATTAATTAAATAAGATTTGACAACAGAACATCACCTTTTTTTTTAAGACTTTGATTTTTGATTTTATAAGACTGAACAATATTTACATTTCGATGCTGCTGGCACCGTTATCACTCCCACTGACTTCCGCATTTCGTGAAGCATGTTCTGCTGGCTTGAAAGTAAAAAAAAGATACATTGTCATATAAAATAGACAAGAAAAGAGGTGGGTAATGCAAATTCTACTGGTACTGCACTTACAGTGATGGGATTGTGGCGAACTCCAGGTAGTGGTTCTTCCACATCTGGACCCATAACTATATGCAACCTCTGTTGTAGAGGTGTTAGAAATAATGGGGATGATTCACCTCCTCCTGTAATTAACATAAAAGTCTTCAAGCCTAGGCTTATAACAACATATTACATTAGGATTACATTAAAATAGCACATACCTGTTGTTTCTTAGTGAGTTATTGCTTCTTTCACCTTCTTAAGCACCTTACTCTTATATTCTGAGTAGTACTGGAAATTAAGATAATGTCAGTAACTTAGTAGGTATGTATCATTAGGCAACAGATTTTATATTAGTAAATCAGAGATATGTATATTCTTTCTAACACATCTGAATTTTCCAAGCATATTAGATACTTACTGTGCGTCATCCTTGAGCAGTTTTTGTGCAGCTATTTGGTGACACTGCGTTAACTGCTTGCGCACACTCTGCCCACTAGCGTTTTGCTTTGCAGCGGCCCTCAGTTGTCCGGTGGAATCTGCCCAGCGCCAAATCTGGGTGGGCTTCCAAAAAATCTATCAGCGCTGTTATTTGCTCGGTACTTACGAGTCTGAAAAATAAAAAAAATATGCCATACCTAGCTCTTTTTCTCTTAATGCTTACTGCCTGAAATTAATTCTACCAATTTCTGGCCAATTCTTTAGAGGGATGGTAAATCCGCCTAAAGTTGTTAATTTAGAGAATTTAAAAAACTCGATACCTTGTCTGCCTGTCTTGCCTTTGGCATTTGGGTCTGTTGAGACAGTAAGGCATCGCAAAATTTGATCAAATCGCCTACCTGATATATAAGGTTTTGAAATATTGGGTGATAGTAAAGAGGGTCATTCGAAAAAAAATCCTGGAAGAAAACTTTACTTGTCCTTGTAGAAGTGTGTGAAGAAAAGAAAGCCTAAAAAAGAGAATATTTCCTGTCTATCTACCGACTGATTTTTTTGGTTACGGGCATTTCTTGTTTGAGGCAGTGTCGTGCTAAGTTTTTCAACATACTTATTGGTACAATCAAGAAAATGTTGAACAAGGGTGTTGAAAAAAGTAAAAAAAATATATATATATTATCACCTGAATTCGAATTTTGTGCAGGAGCACTTTCCGTTTGCTGGAGATGATCTCGTTTTCGGGCTATTCTGCTCTTGAGTGAGGATGGTCGTTACATTCCATTTCGTTAACCCTTAACTGTAGTCGTGGGTCCAATGGACCCAGGTAACATTTTCAAAACGTTGTAAACTCCGCGCCAAAAGTCTTAGCCCCTCCCGCTTCCCAGTACCTTCCGCCAATTCGCCGGAGCGTGTGCTGTGAGACGGGCGTGTTTGGCGCGCTACTCCT
>SJJU01071503.1:0-12544 GCA_012932125.1 Conopomorpha cramerella | reverse complement strand
AAGTAAATATATCTCGTTGTCTGATTTCCATAACACAAGTGCTTTAGCTACTTAACATGGGATGAAGCCAATGTGTGTGTTGTTGTAAAATATTTATTGTTTATATTTATTATTTATTATTGTCCTGATCCTAAAAAGTCTGCATCCTGAAAATGACTTCATCTTATATTGTCTGCATATTACAATATCTTCACCCTGAAAAGTCTCCATACCAAAATATCCCCATCTTATGTGGGAGACGTGATAAATAATATCTTTCGATTTCAAACCTCTTAAGATAATCCTCTTCTCAATGATGTAGCATCCATAGCAAGCGGCCGACAGCAATGCATTCTACATACTACTCAAACACATTGAAGTAATTTTCAAATGTAGACGATTTAGGATGTAGACATTGAAAAATTAAGCCTTATAAAAACATGGTTTTGTAAGAGTGTATGGGGACAATATGAAGCGAGGTAGACACACAGACAAATAATATGATACAAGACATTGCCTGCCGGAGGGATTGTCAGTGATTAAGTTACCTCGGAGAGCAAATCCATCGTCTAAGAGGACATCATAGTCTTGTGAAATTGTCTTTTTGTAGTCTGCCAGCAACGGGATGTCTAGTTTGCCTAAACCACCATCCTGTAATATAAACGTAATATAAAAAAATCAAGAAAATCATTCTACTAGTGGCGAAGCTAGGAGGTAAGCCGGTAGTGAAAAATAGGCACTTAACCAATGCTTATTTAGATTGTTTATTTGTCTTACTTATTTGAGCTATAATAAGTCCCTACGCTACTTAATTTCTTTGAAAATAGTTGTTAATGGTGCCTGGCATAGGCTTGTCTTGTACTACTAGCTTACCCCCTAGCTTCGCCACTGGTACCTACTTAGTCTATTTTCTATTGGCGGCATTTTAGACTGTGCTACGGAGTTTCATAGCCTAATACCCCCATCTAGCCTTTATAACGGGACAACTAGCAGTATTGCAAAAAGACATTCATACCAGATGGACATTATACAGAGTGTAAAAGGACCCCAAGCAATGGTCTTAGAAACATTGTTTGTCATCATGAGCAAATTTTACTATGGTTATTGTTACCATAGTAAAAGTTGTAGTTCAACAAGATCAAACGCAAACAGAAAGGACGGGGCGCAAACAGGTAGAGGGTACATTTACTGACAACGACAATTCGGACGACAAGGCTTTGCGATCTAATAGTCTTTCCCGATAGCTTGGCTTGGATGTTCAAAATATAAACTTCTTACCTTTCTGGGAGTGTTGATCCATGCTAAGTGGCTGTACTCTGAGTCAGTGGATACACCAATGACCTGGCAGTCTATGCCTTCGAAATCCTTGGCCCTATCACTGAACGCAATCAGCTCAGTTGGGCAAACAAAGGTGCTGAAATCAAATTAATGGGATTTAGTAAATAAATGTTCTAAAATAGAAAGATTTTATTTTTGTTTCACTGGAATATTTTCTAATTCTGGACTGTTTGAAAAAAAATTTTATTGAGAGCTATACTATCTCTATATTGTTTAAATAAATTAGGGATACTTAAAACTCCAAAAATTTTATATCAGGTGTAAAAAGCTACATTATCACCAATTAGCATTTCAGACCCACTGTAGCCCTGACCCACAGTAACTTTTTAAGTTAAACGGTACCACTGACTAATAGTGTACCTAACTCAGAGAAATTACTGATTGTCAAGCTCTGATACTTTTGTTAGCTCCGCAGGGATTAAAATAATTGTATGTTTGTGTATAAACCTGTGTCTTCTACCTCAAAACTATCTTAAGCAATTATAATTGCACATATTTACACATAATAGTGCATAACAAGTATAAAACAAGTCACCTACCACTGTCTGTCCATATGTATGCTTATATCTTTAAGTTAGCATTTATTGTATTGTATGTATGCATAGTATTGCACTTGTGAAAAGTACATTATGATGATGAAGTTATAATTCATTTGACAATAAAATTCTAACACTTACAAATCCAAAGGGTAGAACAACAACACAACATATTTTCCTGAGTAATCTGCCAGTTTCAATTGATGGAACTCTCCATTTACTACAGCAGTGGCAGCAAAGTTGGGAGCTGGTTTCTGGACTCGAGGTGTTAGAAGAGCACTTGCTGAAAAGAACAAGGGTATATGAAAGTTATAAGTTAGGTATATAACTTGTTGCCCCATGGCTCCTTTTTTCTGCTGCATCCAATGTTTCCCAAATCTGCCATTCACAAAAAAAGGAACAGGCACATGTCACATCTCTCTTCTTCATTCTTGGCCTTATTCCACTTTTATCAAGTTGTTACGGCCTGCGCTTTGTTATATTTTATTTTTATAATGTTTATTTTTTGTTTAGGCCACATAAATACGGAAACTTTTACATGAGCACATTAAGGATTTGTTAGCTTTATAATTTTATCAAAGGAAGGCTTAAATTAGGTTTAAACATCCTAATTTATAGCATAGACTGAGTCAACTAGGAAATCTAAACATTGGCTTGAGTTACAAAACACATCTCTCTGACACAATTTAGTTAACTGATTTGATCAATGTGATAAACCTATAGTTATAATTTTGGATTGTAAGTTCCTATAGAATTAACTGAAGCCTATGAAGTCTACCTACCTCATAGGCTTCAGTCAGGCTACCCACCTAAACTAAAATGTTCTATAGCAAAAACAAATCTAAAAGTTAGGTTATATAATTTAAACATAACATTGTGTTAGAAATGCTATACTTACAAGTAGAGATGTTAACTTTCTTTGCGGCCGAGATAGCGGGGGTAATAACCTGAAATAGTACAGTAACAAAATAAATAAATGGTTTCAATGAAATCGACAATACCACGATAAAAATCTATGTATATTGGGTGATTCTTACTCGGCGAGCTATTTGTTTTACAAGGAAAGACATTTTGTAACTACTTAGATGAATTAAGAGACTCGAAGTATGAATTGTTACAATTTTCTTATGAAAATGAGCACCAATGAGCCCGCAAAGTTCAAAGAAGAAAATCTTGAGTAAAATATTGACAGCGGCGACTGTCTGACAGTGACATCTGTTTGTGACAGTTATGTCAGTATAGGATGTAACTGTCATTTCATACTGATAGAACAGGAAGGCCAAAGTATTTGTAATAAATTGAATTTAGTCTTCCTGAGATTTAAGAGCATTTATAGGTAGGTTTCAATTCAGCTCTGTTCTTTTTCAGCTTTATATATTTATCTACCAAAACCTATTTGGAACCTATTAAATGAAAGAGGAATAATTCCTCTTACATTACATTACATTAACAATTATTGTTATGGTGATTCAAGATTTAGTTTTTGGTCTGAGGGCCGGCCGTAGTGACCGTAGTGTGTAGTGCACTTTTATGCTTTGTTCCTTTTACGGATAGGTCACAGTCTCTTCTCCACCTTGTATACATTCCATACATACACTCCATACATAAGACTGTTAAATTATTTACTAATGACCTGCCCCCGCTTCGCTCGTGTGCTATGATAATTCGTCGTCACGGACAGTCCAGCTAGTATGCAGAGCATGCATGGAGAGTGAAGAAACAGTGAAAGATATATTGCTGGAGTATAATTAGGTAGTATCATTATACAGGGCACAGCACCTAGGGTCCAAAAACGCTGCATGAGGCCACGAGTGACCTAGGCACTTCTTAGGTTCGTGGAGGAGCTGGCGTGGTTAGGGTAGCGCTACCCTCTAACCGGAAAATCAGACACGTTGCTTGTCAAGTTGCGGAAATGCCCAGAAAAACTAACTAGCTAATTATTAATCTCTGATAAGCGTTTCTGTAGGTAAGTAGGTACATACCTACGTACCTACTATACCCTATGCATGTATTATACATAAAAAAGGTTTCTAATGCGATGAAATAATCAAAAATGTTTACTTAGGGCCTTACAAATAATGGCGGAATTGTTATTTCGAAGATACACAAAGCTCAACTTAACTTGTCAGTTGTATGTCAAATACGGAATATCCAGTTCAAGTAGACCTGTAATAACCGTTGTATAAGTGACAACGCGTTTATTGGTAAGGGGGTTATAGTATATATCACTATATCTATTAAAAAGAAACGCAGCAAAATCCGTTGCATAGTTTTAAAGACCATAACATACCTATTACTCTACGCTTTGGCATCGTAGCGGCAAACGATGTGCATAGTTCATTTTGTTACTTTCATTTCACTGTTGTCTTTAGTAAGACAGCGATGCACATCGTTTTACCCTTCAATGCCAGACAGAGACGACTTGACCCCCAGATTCTAGGCGAGGTTACTCCGGGTCTAGAGGAGGAGGAACCGCCAGGATGTGGAATGACTTGCCGGAGTCTGTGTTTCCTGCGCAGTACAGTCTGAAAGTCTTCAAGTCGCGGGTGAATAGGTACCTAATGAACAAGTGTGCTCCATCGTAGACCACATCGCTGCTTAACATCAGACAAGATGGTGGTCAAACGCTTGTTCATAGTGATAAAAGAAAAAGGTACCTAGTGAATATTAGGCTTCACAAAGTAGGCCCCAAGTAGTAAGCAGGTACCAATATGCCCTATCCACGCCGACTAAAATAAATAAAAAATAAATACACTTCATGCCTATTATCCCAAAGAGGGGTAGGCAGAGGCACTTGCTAAAGCAAGTACCCACGGTTCACCAAGCGTATTTCACCCAACGTGACGCCGACTACCTTACCTTAAGCGCAGGTAGTCTCGACCTATTTGCCTACTTAAAAAAGTCTCTGTTGAACAATTCAGTGTACCTACTCTCCGCCGTGGCGTAAAGGCTTTTCGTCCTAAATAAACGAATTAAACTTGGAAATCTCGGATGTTACAAGGTAAAGAAGTCTGTGTTAACAAGAATATAATTGTGTTATATGGCACAGAGGCTGATTGCTCCTTGTAGGTAAGTGGGTACCTACAGTTCATTACATTTCAGAATATACTTGACAGCCAATGATTTTATGTTTCTATCCTTTTCAGATAACTTATTAGATAAGTGAGATGGAACTAGAAAATTAAGAGCTTACTAAGCATCCTTTTTTCGTTTTGTTTTAGGTAGTTTGTTTATTCTTATTGTGATGATAAAGAGTATCTAGTATAGTGGTAGATCATCATCATGTCTGCCTACTCTGAAGTCCACTGCTGCACATATGCCTCCCCAAAGGTGCGCTGCAACGAGTTTAGCGCACGGTACTAATTCTAGCAACACAAGCCGAAAAAAAACATCTGCGTATATCTACACAATATTTTTTTGTCATATTTCGTAAAATCCCACTTATATATGTATAGGTATAAATAAATAATAATTATTATAATATGACTGTATACCGGGACATTTCACACACGATCACCTTTTTTATCTTATTATATGGGTAGATCCTTTATGGATATCCCGCCGCGGAGAAAACCGCGGGGTTATGTGGGACTCGCACCCACCAAAACCCCACGGTGAACAGTCGAAGCCACTACATCCAAGCGTGGTCCCAGTTGCGCTTGGCCCTTGCGGACCATTTATAGGATAGGGGGCGATCGACTAACCACCCCGCTCACGATGTCGTTCGGCGGTCGTAAGAGCCCATGTGTTCCCCCCGCGCGCCACTCCCCCCCTTTTAGCCTCCTCTTACAACAAGCAAGGGGTAACCTCAGTCCTATTCTTATGCCTGGAACTTCTTGGCAGACACACACTTATGTATACAATCTGCAGCCCTAGCAAGGGCGTCAAGAAAGACAGGACATATAACAAATTCGCGCTGTGATTGGCTGCTAAGTCACACATCGTGCGACTTACCTTGTTTCAACCAATCGCAGTGCCTGGTATGTCTTGTCATGTCTTCTTGGTGCGCTTTGCTAGGGGGGGGCTGATAACATATAGGCTATATTTTATCCCGGGTTTCCCACGGGAATGGAATAAACTGCGGATAACACCGCCGGGGTACATCTAGGGGTACCTACATCTAGTAGGAGAATTGAGTATGATGCCTGTTAGGTAGGTAATCGAGTAGTGTACTAATCAGGCACCGTAGCCAAAATCTTAGTTAAACAGTCAGACTTTTAGAGTCAGTTAATAGATAGATAATGTTGATTCGTTTTAGAAAACTAATTAAAACGCCTTCTGTAGTCAATCAATGAAGGATTATACTTTGTGATAGAACGGCACTCACGTCAGGTCTGCCCTGCATGTTAGTAATAGGTCAAATGATTTTTTTTCTTTTAGTGGTCCAATAACTGCTCTTAGTATATTTGTGTGTATACAATATTTATTCACTAACTTGAGAACTAACACACTAAATAAGAAACATGTCCTGTTAGTTTTTAGAAATGGAAGTAGCAAATAATTTGAAATATTTCTGTTATTCCGATTTTAGTTGGTGTAAGTATATAAAATATTGCAATGGCAACACGAAACGAGAACATAGACAAACCACTTCCACTTCCTAAATATCACAGTTCATAATAAGAAGAGATACTACGTCGACGTACAGACAGACGGATCGCGGAGTCTTAGTAATGAGGCCGCGTTTTACCCTTTAGGTAGATACGAAACCTTAAAAGAAAACCAGTTTCATATTATCTTTAGTATTAAGTTTCAATATATTTTTGGTATGTTTTGATAACAGCTATGAGGGTAAAGTGTTTCACGTGTAGGTACCTACAAATATAGGTTGTGTTGAAACCACTCGAGGTACCTTTCCCCTAAATGTTTTGAGGTCGGCCGGTCGTCGCCCCGGTAACCACACAATCCAAAGCAAATATAATAAAAGCGGACCTTCTTTTCGTGCAAGTGTGTCGGGCAAATGGAATAAAGGATAGCGGGAAGAAGAAGCTCACTGTTGTTATACTAGAATATAATTAAATTATTGTATTGTACTAGAGTAAAGAACAGTCAGATTTTTTTTCAGTCATTATTCCCCATAATAAAAAAACGTTGATGACTGAAAAAAATCTGATTGTTCTGATAAATCTGATTTTCAAACTCCAAAAATTGCTTATCTAGATGTCGCTAGTAGGCGTCCAGGGGGACTTCTGTCAGTTGTATTATAGTACCGGTTTTTTAATTCAAGTCGGTTTTTTAAGTCAAGTTATTCAAACTCCAGACTCCTTTGTAACATGTAAACAAACGATGAAGAAATGAACTGTCACCTTCAATACTGACTGCTTGAAGTTAGTCATTTCCTTGACTTTTATCCCCCTACTACAGCGAGCGCCATCTGCCATAACTAAGGGAAACAATCTGAAAATTCACCATTGCAATAAAACTTTGTATATTAGGATATACAAGGTCAAATCAAAAGGAGGAGGGTTGGGACCGTCCAGGATAAACATACTACTAAGAGCAAAAAGCATTGATTCTACAAAATTAATGTCCTTGCCGTTCTCCAGCATCTGTGCCCCGTGTAAGTCGACAACCTCCGATTAATTTCCTGTCGTCTAAGCAAAGGTAATTGGTATCTGATGGAATCAGGGACCGGCTGCGCCCGCCCCATTTTCGCAAACTTTTTACCAATTCGAGCTGCTTTGAGTGCCGATGGATACTTTGACTATAAAGCTTAAATTTTACGGCGGTAACGGTAATGGCAAAATGATTCTGATTTTAAACGACGAAAAACGGTTAAGGTTTTCAAATCGATGAGTAGGTACATTTATCGACCACGCATAAGTTTTAGAGAGTAGTCCGATTATGATACTTCTTTTTTTATTGGCGGACCTCAAAGGAGGCCAGGGGAAGGAAAAAATGTGTACATTAAAAAAGGATAGTATTTAAACGTGCATCAAAAAAGTCTAACCTAACCTAACTAAAATACTGACTTAGCCACAAAATTTCTGATTTGGTCTTCTAATTGCCATTCTGATGATAACTTTGGCTTTTTAGGTGTGCAAGTTAGTAATTTTGATGTACAGTTTATTATTTTCCATTAAAAAATGTTATGCTTTTCTGATTTTTCGGTGGTTAATTTTTTTGGTGAAAAAGTTTTGATTGTTTTCATATATTATTGGCAGCAGTAAGATTAAGTAGTAAGATTAGTTCATACGAAGAAGTAAGATTGGTAGGTATAGTATCGAGTAAATTTGTCTCGAAGTGCTATGTCTTTCTACTGCGCGTGTCTGAGTATTATGTATTTACAAATATCGATAGAGTCGCTCGAGTCTACTAGAAACATTTTCGTCCTGACGGTGAAATGGCACGCCTCTATCTCTGCATCGCCGGACGAAGCAGACTAGTGCACGCTGATAGCTAGTGTTGTCTCGAGCAACTCTATTGGCTATGGGCAAAACGAGTAGGGGCATACAGATAACGACCGCAGCGCACAACACGGCGGAAATTGGAAACAAATGCGGATGATCAGCTGTCTAAAGTGTTGATTGCAGTACAAAATCAAAACAAAAGAAATGGGCCCATGACTTTTTGTTGCGTTTGTTTAAACTTTTCATCGTGTTGCGTTCTTACATGCTCGGCTAATACTTATTTATTGCCTTTTATCTCAGTTTGTGGTTGGAAACTAATATTATGTGTAATAGTTTCAAACCCGGTTTTTATTATTATATTAATTTTTCAAACTATTGAATAAATTTCACTTAAATATTGTCAACAATACTATTTTAATATTTGGTTTTATTTATATTTGCAAAGAAAACGAACAATGTTTACATTGTTATTATTTGACAGCTTCCGCAAATGTTGTAAACGCTACGCGTCGCCACCGTCGCGCACATAGCCAATAGGTATTGCTACTCTGAAACGGGCGGGAAAGAGATGGCATTTCGAGACAAGACTGCGTTTGCATACTACATCGTACTGAATAGGAGATACCAGTATGTGTTAAAAAATGCGAAGGTATTTTATAGAAATAAAAGTGCCAAGTTATTGTACTTTGATAGGAATCTGTGTTATTTTTGGTAATTTATGATTTGAATTATATTTTCGTTTCGTAAACTTCTATTTTTGTCCCATGTGGGTAGGATAGATCCCTTGTGTACTTTTATTACCTCCCACGTTACTTTTAGCTTGAACAATTGGGGCTCCGGTGAAAAAAATTGTAAGGGTTTGTAAAATAAAAAAAACAGAATATCATATTTTCATTTCTCATTTTATTTTAGTTAGGGCAAGTCCACACGGGCGCCTTGCGTCAGCATTGCGACGCCAACGGGGAATTTTCTTTGACGTTTTTCTGACAGATTTTCGGGCGGAGAACTGTCATTACTGTCAAACTTTTTTTTGTAACTTATGAACTGAGACGCAGCTGCGGCTACGTGCATACCGCCGTGCGTTGCGTAGTCGTAGCGACAACATGATGCTGGTGGACCATACGATGCGTTGATCCGTGGCTACGCGATCTGGGAGAGACATTACTCAAAGGTACGTCCATCCCACTTTATTATGCACATCTATAATATTATAGAAATACATAGTAAAATGGAGACAAGAGGCCTATGTCCAGTAGTGAACAAGTATGGTCTGATGATGATGATTAAATCGTAAAATGTGTTCTTTTTTTGTTGTGCTTATTAATATCAGCAGAAGGTTCTTATGAAAGAAAAAAATTACATCCACCTTGAATAAAAATATTAATAGTTAAGACAGGACAACGTCTGTCGAATCCATTAGTTTCTTATAATTATGTATCTACTAGCTGTGCCCCGCAGTTTTAATAGCAGTCTATCCACGGTACATTAACATAATGAAGTGTCTTTCGGGTACGTATGTGCATGGCCGTAATGTTGAGATCCCCAAAAATGTTTGTTAAATTCAATAACTTCTAACTGAAAAACTTTGACAAACTTTTGCAATCATAATATAGTACTTAATCAGGTATGGAGTCCAGGTATTCCCACAATAAGTTTTTGGTACCTACTATTAATTTTGTTCCAGAAAAAGAAAATTCCAGTAATTTGTACACGTTTTAAACAAAAGCTTCAAATACACTGAGCTTTTATACCATAAGTGTAATTAGCAAAGCTAGATCAGGCAACAGACTTTTGGGTATCTTATTGTGACGGTAAAACTACCAAAGGCTGTCAGTTACGAAGTTTTGACGTTTCTTCCATTAAAGTTCCTTCATAGTGAAGCCTAATTTTTGTTTACCCAAAGACTCCGTGGGCTTATGTAAGCAGGTAGCTTAAAACGGTCTCTCAAATGAAAATGATCTTAGATTGCTCCTTGTATTTTGGTACGCAAGGGTCAACGTTGTCTAAAGGTGAAACAAGTTTTGAATGGGCTCAGTGGGCGAGAGGTGAAACAGTTGGCATATTACAACATATAGGTATACAAATCTTGTGTTCCAGGGGAAAAAAATCAGGTTATAATTTATCTACCCACCAGGTATCCTATTTATTTACATAGACTTACGCCCGAATCCCCAAAAGGAGGGTGGAGGGAATATTAGGATCAGAAGGACCCTTCAGCCAAATTTAGCATAATAAGGAGTTCAGAATGAAAATATGTAAAAATTTACCAGCTCCTAGTCAAAACAAACGTAAATAATCAGATCCCATAGTCGAAAGTTACCGGTAACCTTAAAGGTGCCCCGTTTTCCCATCGTAGGGGGTCGTAAGAGGCGACCGAGGGAACTCTGTGAGTTAAACCAAACGCAAAGCCGCCTGCAAAGCGTGGCGATCATTGGTATTTTCCCCCAAATGATCATTGGGGGAAAATACCAATGGGGCTCAGCAGTGGACGTCATGTGGCTGATGGTGAAGCTAGTTGTTAAACTATTTTAATCATTATTTTAACACCCCATCGCGTTTTTACAATAGGCCAACCAGGAGAACGGCAAAACGTCATCCATACCAGGTGGATTTACCATTTACGCAAACCAAACGGTTTGCGTCTACTTTCATAGTGCGAACCGCCAGGATGTGGAACGACTTGCCTTGACGTGTTTCCTGCGCAGTACAATCTGAAGGTCTTCAAGTCGCGGGTGAATAGGTACCTAATGAACAAGTGTGCTCCAACGTAGACCACATCGCTGCTTAACATCAGGCTGGATGGTGGTCAAATACTTGTTCATAGCGATAAAAAAAAACATTTTAATATCTTGTCAAAAAGTGCATTGCTCCCTTTCACTCATTCAAATGTAACGGCAGATCGAAAATGTTAATTTGAGTAGAAATTACAGATTCAAGTCTCAACGATTAGATTCGTTTGATCTGGGGTGAATGAATTGTAAAATACATTACGCCTGTCTCGAAGATGGATCAGAGGCTACAGATCTCCTCCAGACTTAGATTTGTCATGGTCCTGACAGATCCCTTTCGCTTCATCCAGATTGATCAATCTTGTCATATAAAACGGGGTGGGGCCTGCAACAGGAGCAAAAAAAAATCACTATAGACATTTTCAGTTTTCGTGATATTCTAGTTAGAAATGTTGATGTTAGAAATCGGTTTGAAAAAGGGTCTTAAAATAAAAGATAAAAATAAACACACTTCACGCCTCTTAAAACCAAAGCGGGGTAGGCAGAGGATTAGCACATGCCTCCGCCCAAGCGTATTTAACCCAACGAGGGTGAACCCATCGCCGTTATAGTGTTCACACACGTTGTGGTGTGCGAGTTTCATCACGATGTTGTCCTTCACCGTGCAAGCATTGCGTTGAGTACATAGGCTCTGAAAAAGAGTACCATACATCCAGTAGCCAGTCTCGAACCCGCGACCGTCCAATGGCAAGTTAAGTATCCGACCAACTGGACCACACTGGATGCTTAGGGGCTTCTCTAACAAAAATAACATATGGCGTTTATTTTCAAAGCGCTCTTAGCTGACATTTAATAGACATTGTAATATTAGTTTCATTGATAATTCGTATCCTCCTTTTTTATTTGAAGTCTGTTCAAAACGTATCACTACGCCCAAACATACTGAAGCTTTATTATAAACTTAACATAAAGTAGGTCAGTACTGAACTTCATAAAACCGAGGTAACTTTTTGTAGCGTACATCCCTCTGGAATTATATATCATTGTAATAAGTTTCAATATTTCTATAAATCCTGTGCAAGTAACATCCTCATTTTCTCGAATTATGATCTTACTTAAAAACGCCATCAAAATTAACCATTTTATTGATTGAATGACTGATTGAATTAACTGATTTAATTAGATGTCTGTGATTGATAAAACAGACGACATCGGCCATCAAGGTCGTTGCTGATTTTATTGCGTTGTCAAATCGCACTTCGGGGAATAACGGCATCATCGTGTCATTTTCGTAATTGATAATGATTACAAAAAAAATGGGAGAAAAGCTTTAAAAAGCCAACGCAATGAACATATTAGCCAAAAGTATAGTACTGTAAATATCAGTGGCGTGCACTTTAGTATTTTGGCTACCCGACCTAATAATAGTTATCGCTAGATCCTTTTTTGTTGTGCTCACGACATAGGCTAACGAAGGTCCTGTGTTTTGTGGGTGAGTAGTAAAGTTACCTACATAAGTGTCAATCTCTGGGAATCTGCCTACCTTGTCGTAAAAGTCAGTGCACGCCGCTGGTAAATATTAAAAATTTCGTCAAGTTACCGTAGACTCGAT
>SJJU01071502.1:5000-11272 GCA_012932125.1 Conopomorpha cramerella | reverse complement strand
CGCGTCGGTTTGATTAATCAATGCAAATATCTGCTCATACCAAAAATAACTAGACTTGCAAACCAAAGCTGACTGAATATTTAAAACTGAAAGACGTTCCTTCCTAGTTTGGTCTGAAGTTTGCTCCGAATCATTTTCACCTGTAGTTGGCAGCCAATAACATGAATTCGTGCGCTTTTGTTGGTAAGCTTGAGCCGCAGCGGGAACGGATGTCCAAACTCTCCTTCCACATTGTACGTATATGTACAGAATTATTGACAGTATTGACAATGGAAACTGACGTATCGACTTAGCGGTCGGGCGAAAAAAAAAATTCAAGTTTTCTTTTACATTCGAATACTGAAAACTTTGTTTCCTTCAAACTAGATTTTCGTCACTATTGTTAGTTAGTTAGTATTTATTGTATTGTGCCGTGTTTACTTTATGTAATTGAACGAACAATACGCCGGCGTAGATCGAACGTGTTGTTGTCGCCGCATTGTATCGTTGTGTTTGTGAAACGATCGAGTTTTCTTTCTAAACGTAACAGCAACAACAACAATAGGTAAATACTCTTCTGGGGAAGAGTTCCGATGATACCAGACCATTAGAAGGAAGAAGGCCTTTGGCACACCATTTCCTAATGTTGTTTGTTGCTGAAAGTAGTAGAAAAATGGAAACTTGTGAGAAAAATGATGAACTTTACCTTTGTATTTTTCTCTGAAAGTTGCCCATTTTGCCCTTTTACTAAGCTTGAGCTACTTACATTATTTGTGTAGGGACTTTATGAATATTACTCCCATCTGACAATGCTATTATTGTTGTTGTTCATCTTGAATTGGTGTAATTTTGTTACTTACATACATATGATATTTGGATTGTACCTATGTATTTCAGGTGTAATATTGATTTGAGGAGGCCCCTACTTGTCTTGGTTTCATTGGCCTAAACTAACTACATATTTGGAATGGCTGCTGCTGGTTGCAAAGGACTGGTTTGAATATAACAAAAGTAGGTATGTTCATCTTTTCTCTTATAAGAAAAGCTTTTCAATAAGATGCAGTGACAGTGGTTCCAATACTTTGTTTACTCATACTAAACAAATTATAAATAGGTACAATGGTAAATAGTAATAATGTATTTGTAATGCAGCATATCAGTTGCTACTGTTGCTGTCATGGAGCAACTCCTGGTCGCCTCCACAGCTGTATGTATGCTACTAGAGAGTTCCTATTGAAATTCCATTGCTTCATAAAATTGCTCCTTGTTGATTGACAAATGCTTTCACAAGTATAAATAATCATTCAGATCATGTTGTCAGTTGCTATTGTTGCTGACTTGAATTGTTCACATTTATAGTAGTGAGATTTCATTACACTTTTTGGCTGTAGGCTCACACCTATTGCTAATATTTTACAAGGTTCTTTACCCACCCTCAACAAATAATTAATATGAATTTCCAGGTGCTACTGCTGCACACAGTACAGTCCCAGAGCTGCCAATTGTTGCTGCCTGCCTGCACTGCTCTACTCTGCTCCGAGGCTACTCTTGAGAAGTCTACCCATACAACTCTTCACAGGACAAGTGCTATGATACTGTATGTTACTTTTAATACAATACTATACTCCGAGGCAGACACATTCTTTGAAATAGGCATATCCAACTTTGGGAGATGATGATGACAAGATGTATATGTCCTGAGCACCTTGTACCAACACTTACAAACGCTGCCAGGTACATGAAAGAGGAATGTATGTGTGTATGCATACCAAAAAGTAATACCTACCTCTAAGTGTAAACTGGGAGTGCTCTTAGATCTCTTTATCAGTGCTGGTCTATTTTTAACAGTTATTACTAAAATGCTTCAGCTGAGCTGTTGGTGCAAGCAAGCCAGCCAGCCAGCCAGCCAGCCAGCCAGCCAGCCAGCCAGCCAGCCAGCCAGCCAGCCAGCCAGCCGGCCCCACCCGAACTATGACCCCCCCCCCAAATCCAAAGTCACGGGGTTGATAACGTCGGGCCAATGCCTCTGCCCACCCCCCCAAATGGAAATAAAAGGCGGTGCAAGTTTAAGTATATAATATGCTAATTTTAGATTTTAGGCTTACTATTTTTAATTGGAACTAAAGTAGCGGTTACCGGCCACTACTAGTGCAACATCCTTCACTGGTGAATTCACAAGTATAGGGGGTTGCAGCGCTTGTGCTGCAACCCCCAGGTAGCACGCTGCGTATTTTAAATGCGCAGATGACTCTCGCAGAGTATCCGTACGCGCGATCCAAACGAGATCCAAAATGTATGTGTATGTCAAATGTTTATTTACCATGTTTATTTAAATGTATGTAAGAAACGCATAGACTGAGAACCGTATGTATGTATGCGTTTCCAAGGGTTATCTTGCATTTCATGGGTATCTATCTCATAAACCAAATCGCTGGAAATTTGGATTTTGACCCTAAGGTTCTTCTGTGTCCACCCACCACACTCCTCACATCTGTGGTGGACGTGGAATGTATGTATGTATGGATGGACGTGTGTGTGTTATTTGGATGTGGTGTGTGTAGTATGTTATGGTATGTTGTATGTATATGTATTTAGCCAGCCAGGACTGCGTGCTGCGTGCGGAGTAGCAATGCACTTGGTGGGTTGGGGCCAGCAGGTATTTAGTTGATTCTTGTTTTTGACACATTTCAGCCGTCGTCGTTCACCGTTCGCCGTCGCCGTCTCCACCGCCGCCCTCGTCTTTCACCGTCGCCGTCTCCACCGCCGCCCCCGTCTTTCACCGTCGCCGTCTCTGCCGCCGGGATGCTGGAAATAATGTAATATTTTGTTTGACCAAGCTGTGTTTTTCACAATTACACACAGTACATAAGAAACATATGAAGGAAAAAACGTCCTGTTATCCATGTCGGGTGGGGGGTTTAAGCGCTATCCTCTTACTACCTACCTACCGAAGAAAATCAACCTGTGACCTAACGAACCAACAATCTTACACAAAAACAGAATATATAGCAAAACTCTTAACAGACTTCTACAAACAACAACAAAAGAAGAACGAGTGGAATAAAACAAGGGCCCAATATGTTGAGACGGGGCTTTTCTCACCTTCGCTCGAATCCTAACTATGCATCTAGCTAACCTAACTCGTTTTCAACAAACCTAACTCAGTTTTTTCACTAACCTAACTATTAATACAGCTAAACCTAACTTGTTTTCAACAAACCTAACTCAGTTTTATACCAACCTAACTATGAATATAGCTAACCTAACTTGTTTTCAACAAACCTAACTCAGTTTTTTCACCAACCTAACTATTAATACAGCTAACCTAACTTGTTTTCAACAAACCTAACTCAGTTTTTTCACTAACCTAACTATTAATACAGCTAACCTAACTTGTTTTCAACAAACCTAACTCAGTTTTTTCACTAACCTAACTATGAATATAGCTAACCTAACTTGTTTTCAACAAACCTAACTCAGTTTTTCACTAACCTAACTATTAATATAGCTAACCTAACTCGTTTTCAACAAACCTAACTCAGTTTTTTCACCAACCTAACTATGAATATAGCTAACCTAACTTGTTTTTAGCAAACCTAACTCAGTTTTATACCAACCTAACTATAAATATAGCTAACCTAACTGGTTTTCAACAAACCTAACCCAGTTTTTTCACTAACCTAACTATTAATACAGCTAAACCTAACTTGTTCTCAACAAACCTAACTCAGTTTTATACCAACCTAACTATGAATATAGCTAACCTAACTTGTTTTAAACAAACCTAACTCAGTTTTTGTAAAAACACGTCGGGCTAATCTGGCCTCTGCCCACCCCCGAATGGGGAATAAAAGGCGGTGTATAATATCTTAATTTTATTAATTTTAGATTTTAAGCTTATCTATTTTTTATTAAATCAATTAGCGGTTACCGGCCACTACCAGTGCAACAGGCTTCACTGGTGAATTCACAAGTATAGGGGGTTGCAGCGCTTGTGCTGCAACCCCCAGGTAGCACGCTGCGTATTTTAAATGCGCAGACGACTCTCGATGCATACTGAAAAACGCAATGTGTGTGCTATACTATCGTCCCAAATGTAATATGTGGAATGTTTATTTCCTTTAACAGAGGTGGACTACACATTTGTAGGTAAATTGTTTTCACTACTGCAGTGTGTGGGGTTTGTTTCACCTAATATGTTATGTATGCTATTTTCCTACACTGACTTGCCACTTTAATTTATGTAAAAAACGTATAGACTAAGAACCGTATGTATGTATGCGTTTCCACTGGTTATCTTGCATTTCATGGGTATCTGATCTGCCAAATCGCTTTAATGTATGTCAAACATGTTTTCTGGTGCATGTTGAACCCATATTAATTGATCTGGGAGGTAAATAGAACATGCAATCATCTATCTTTCTTTCTGTGAGATAGATATGCAGGCAGTCCTTCTCTCTCCACTCACGCTCAATGTCTGGTTGACGTGAATGTATGTAATCTATCTATCTGTGTGTGTGTGTGTGTGTTTTTTTTTTGTGTGTATATGTTATACCGTATGTATTTAGCCAGCTAGTGGGGGCTACGCGCTTAATTGGTTTTTTATTATTTTTTTCACGCATTTCAGCCGCGGGGTGTGCGAGTCGCTGTCGTCGTTCTTTCGCCGTCTTCGCCGCCTCCGCCGCCGCCGCCGCCGCCGCCGAGATTCTGGAAATAATGTAATTTTATTTTACCCATCACATTTTACCCCCTGTTGTGTATTACACGACTATTATACAATTGCAGAGTAAATACTTTTATAGAAAAAAAATAAAATAAAACCTCACCTACCAACAAAACACAACACCTTAAGCGAAAGAAGCAAAATAATCAAAAGAAGATCGAGTGGAATAAAACAAGATTCTATGTATGCGGTTTTAAAACGGAGACGGGGCTTTTCTCACTTTCGCTCGAATTTCAACTAAATGATAATTTTAGCCAAATTCCGAAACCCTACGCACTTTTGTACGAACCTAACTCGGTTTTATGCAAACCTAACTATGAATCTGGTTAGCCTAACTCGGTTTTATACAAACCTAACTCATTTTCATCCAAACCTAACCCAGTTTTATGCAAACCCTAGCTATGAATATAACTAACCTAACTTGTTTTTAACAAACCCAACTCACTTTCCAGTAACCTAACTATTAATTATATAATTTTTAAATAACCTAACTGAGGATATAGCAATGCTAATTGTTTACAGTAACGTTAGTAAGAATATATTTATTGGAACGAGCAGAGTCCGAAACAAGATTCTAATAAGGAACAACGCAAGAGTAAAGGAACACGGCTTTTCTCATTTTGTTGTTAGAGACAAAATTACGTTCGAGTTTTCAACAAACCTAACTGACAGTATAAGTATTAACTTAAATTTCACCTCAATTCATACTGAACAATTCTCTGAGTTAGGTTTCTTAAGTTTCATTAGGTTAGGTTACGTGGAGTTAGGTTTAAAGGAGTTGGGTTAAATGGAGTTAGGTTTAAAGGAGTTAGGTTTAAAGGAGTTAGGTTAAATGGAGTTAGGTTAAATGGAGTTAGGTTAAATGGAGTTAGGTTAAATGGAGTTAGGTTAAATGGAGTTAGGTTAAATGGAGTTAGGTTAAATGGAGTTAGGTTAAATGGAGTTAGGTTTAAAGGAGTTAGGTTAAATGGAGTTAGGTTTAAAGGAGTTAGGTTAAAACTTAGCAAATTTTTACTTGAATGAGAGACAAGTAGCTAAAATAGTAATTTATTGAGATTGTGAGATGTGTTTGTAACATAATTTAACAAAAATATTTGAAAATAATAGTGGATTTTGCATAATTTAATGGACTTTTTAGATAAAATAATCAAAATAGTAATTTATTGAGATTTACAAACACATAATTTAACAAAAAAATTGAAAAAAATAGTAGATTTTGCAAAAAATTATGGAGATTTTAGAAAAAAAAAATCAAAATATACTTATGGAGATTTAGAAATACATAATTTAACAAAAAAATTGAAAAAAATAGTAGATTTTGCAAAAAAATATGGAGATTTTAGAAAAAAAAAAAACAAAATATACTTATGGAGATTTAGAAATACATAATTTAACAAAAAATTTGAAAAAAAATAGGAGATTTTGCAAAAAAAATAAGAAGATTTAAGAAAACAATAAATCAAAATATACTTCATGAGATTTAGATACACAATTTAACAAAAAATGTAATAATAATAGTAGAAAATATAGAAATTAAAAAAAAAAAACAAAAATATACTTGATATTTCAT
>SJJU01071502.1:0-2500 GCA_012932125.1 Conopomorpha cramerella | reverse complement strand
CACCCCCGCGCACGTCCTACTCGTTACGGCTTAATGACACGTCCGAAGACACGTCGCACATGCCGGTAACGGTAGAGAATAGGCAAGACGCTTCAGCGCCATCCATTTTCAGGGCTGGTTGCTTCGGCAGGTGAGTTGTTACACACTCCTTAGCGGATTCCGACTTCCATGGCCACCGCCCTGCTGTCATGAGCGACCAACGCCTTTCATGGTGTCCCATGAGCGTCTTTTAGGCGCCTTAACTCTACGTTTGGTTCATCCCACAGCGCCAGTTCTGCCTACCAAAATTGGCCCACTTGGCACCGTCATCAGATCTCCGGCTTCATCGTTCGAGTAAGCCGGAGTTCTCACCCATTTAAAGTTTGAGAATAGGTTGAGTTCGTTTCGGCCCCAATGCCTCTAATCATTCGCTTTACCGGATGAGACTGTTGCACATCGACGCCAGCTAACCTGAGGGAAACTTCGGACGGAACCAGCTACTAGATGGTTCGATTAGTCTTTCGCCCCTATACCCAGTTCCGACGATCGATTTGCACGTCAGAATCGCTACGGTCCTCCATCAGGGTTTCCCCTGACTCCGACCTGACCAGGCATAGTTCACCATCTTTCGGGTCCCAGCATCTGTGCTCAGAGCGCGCCTGCATTCACGGATTGGAAACGAGACGCCTCGGGATTGCGGAAGGCCGACCGAGATCGAACAACATCATCCCTGAGCGAGCGTCGAGCGCCCGCCTTCACTTTCGTTACGCCTTTCAGTTTTCACAGTCTTAATGACTCGCACACATGCTAGCCTCCTTGGTCCGTGTTTCAAGACGGGTCCTGCGAGTGCCCGAAACTGAATCATCGCAGACCGAGACGCACACTGTCCGAGACAACGGCAGCGACAACAGCACCCGCCGTATCGGAGGCCGCCTCGCGGCAGGACCCCAAAGACGACGAGCACTTGCGTCGAGCCGGACGCGCCGAGCGCGTGTGCGGTTCCAATCTTTGTACCGTCCGGCGGCGGGTCGGCGTCCACACCGGTCACCAGGCCCCGGAGGACCTGGTGGCTCCCAGGCGGCGCTTAGACCTGCACCGAGCGGGTCGCGATGTCTTACTAAGAGAGAAGTGCACGCCGTCCACGGGCGCTGTCGACACCGGCCGTGCCGCCTGCCGAGACAGGCGACATCGAAACGACGCACGACGCTCCGCGGAATGACGATGAATCTCTCCGTTCGTTCATTCGAGTTTCGCAGGTTTACCCCTGAACGGTTTCACGTACTCTTGAACTCTCTCTTCAAAGTTCTTTTCAACTTTCCCTCACGGTACTTGTTCGCTATCGGTCTCGCGGTAATATTTAGCCTTAGATGGAGTTTACCACCCACTTAGGGCTGCACTCTCAAGCAACCCGACTCTGAGGAGTGTCCCTCTCGCCGCCGCCCTCCGTCGCTACGGGCCTGGCACCCTCTACGGGAAAACGGCCCCGTTCAAGACGACCTTGGACAGGAGGAGGCAACGACGAGAAAGCGGAACCTCCCGAACACCACATGTCCCGCGGCCGTTACAACCACGGAATTCGGTGCTGGGCTATTTCCTGTTCCCTCGCCGCTACTAAGGAAATCCTGGTTAGTTTCTTTTCCTCCGCTTACTAATATGCTTAAATTCGGCGGGTAATCCTCCCTGATCTGAGGCCAACGATAAAAATGGGAGGCAGACAAGATATCCGTTTGCATATACCTATTTGATATATGCGCATCGGACGTCGAGTCCGCCTACGTGGTAGACGACACGTTGCGCGAATACTGTGCACGTTACCGAAGCTTTCGTTTTTGATTTTCATAAACGACATGCTAGTAACGTTCAGTTATTTCGCTTGTGTCATGGCAATATTTTTAAACGGACGCGACATATCGAACCGTCAATGTCACTTTCGAACGAACGAACGAACGTTCGAATGTGCAGTGTGGTATTGTATTTTATGCAGCCGGCCCTCAGACAGGAGTGGTCCTGGATGTGTCTCCATGGACCGCAACGTGCGTTCGAAATGTCGATGTTCAAATGTGTCCTGCAGTTCACACTATGACGCGCAGTTAACTGCGTTCTTCATTGACCCGCGAGCCAAGTGATCCACCGTCCAGGGTAATGATTTGTTTTGGCTTGTATAGTTGTAAAATATATTGTTTTATAGTATATATCGAAGAATGACGTGACTCGTGAATGAACGAACGAACGAACGAACGAACGAACGAACGTTCATTCTTGAGTCGAATCAATCTGCACCGCTTTGTTGCAAGAGTTACGTACCGTTAAATCAGTCTCGGGATTTGCGGTTTTCTAAACCCCTCGAACGACGACAACGGACGTTAGACGACCACACAACAACAACAACAACATGACTGTTGTATGTAGTCGCCCAATATAGATGGATTATTCGTTACACATATATATATACACACACCCGAAAGAGAGAGCGTACACATATACACATAATACGTTAATGATCCTTCCGCAGGCTCCCCTA
>SJJU01071498.1:0-14149 GCA_012932125.1 Conopomorpha cramerella | reverse complement strand
TGTAAGTTTCATTAACGTTATATACGACAGAGCGGGTCCTTCAGATACAGGCATTAATGCTTACAAGAAGGTCTCTTACCTAATAGACATATGTAACATAAGTTAATTGAAATAAACATTTTTGTTTTTATTTTTTTTTGTATGTGGCACTTTTGGACACTAATGCACGTCGGAAAAAATCATTGGCTTTACAAACATGTAGGTTCAGATACATTATCATGAAAAATGCTTTTGAACCTATAGACCATTTTTCATACCTATCATTCTTAAAATGCTGGCCTACATAATCTGGGTGAGGGCGTCCACACGATGACAATGGCTTTTAGTGGTCGTAAATCGTGACTTCCATAGAGTCGAATTTAATAGTCGTGAAAAATGTTATAGTTCCGTTTATTTTGCTAGTGTTATCGCCCACGGCACGCGTGTTAATATACACTAGTGGACGCCCCGCGATTTCATCCGCGTAATTTGGTTACGGGTATTTGCTTTAGCAAGTGCCTCTGCCTACCCCTCTTTGGGATTAAAGGCGTGAAGTGTATTATTTATTAATTTGGTTGTTTTCGTTGTCTAGCAATCTAATACATGACATAAGAACGTTTTATTTATTATTTTTAAAGAAAGTAGCTGTCCCGGCAAACATTTTGTTTTGACATAGGAAGTCGCATTTGTACATCATGTTTTGGGCGAAATACAGCTGGTAGAGGTAAGTCATATTTCATGACCTTGTAAACAATCTCTGACTTCCACAATTCAAGACCAAAATTAATAGCCAAATCGGTCCACCGTTCTTAAGTTTTAGCGAGACTATGTTTTAGGAAACACTGCTTTATAGTTTTATTTAAATCCATTTTGTACTAGTTACGGGATAGAGTCACAAACATCCTTAAATCAAAACTTCTGCATTTATAATAAAAATAAATACACTTCACGCCTTTTAATCCCAAAGCGAGGTAGGCAGAGGCACTTGCTTAATAAGCAAATGCCCACGGTTCACGAAGCGTATTTAACTCAACGTGACAGGGGGTGAGCCCATCGCCGTTATAGGGTTCACACACCTTGTGGTGTGCGGGTTTCATCACGATGTTGTCCTTCTCCGTACGAGCGTTGCGTTGCCTACATAGGCTCTGAAAAAGAGTCCCATTGGTACACGTCCAGTAGCCGGACTCGAACCCGCACCTCCCGGTTACAAGTCAAGTATCCGACCAACTGGACCACAGACGCTGCTAATTTATAATATTATATGATGTTACCATTATATGATTACTGTGCTCTGATATCAGGGAATTAGACCTTAACCTAGCCGTTACGTAAACCGCCACTTCAGGAACTACATTTTGCTTGAACAGACGCAACTTACCACAGTACATTTTGCGGTTACTTACTTAAGCACTGGTTCCTACAGTACCTAGCTACCTAGGGTATAATGTACATATTAACACATTCGTGGCTACTGAAAATAAGATGTGACAGGACGCGTCCCCGAAAGTGTTAATACTTTTTTTTTTTCTTCTCTTGTCCACAATCAATATATATAAAATTCACAGTCTTATCTGCATTCCTCACTGATTCATCAACGTCCAGCCTAAACCCAAGAAAGCTGACATTTTGCACAGGGCTTCTTTTTATGATTTTTACGTGAGATAAGAAATAATTTTAAAAATTAATCGCCTAAGGAGGTAAAAAGGGTTGTAGAAGTGAATGTGATAAAAACGTTGATTTTGAAGTTATGGTTCTAAAACTTGGTGGTAGTTTTAATCAATACTGCGACTGAACGAATGAAATCGCGGGGCGTCCACTAGTAAGATATAAAGATAGATATTAATAACGATATCACGAGACATTTCACGCACGTGACCATAAAAACTAGGGTGATTTGGTACCTTAACTACCAACTACGAGATTGATCAAAATAAAAATACACATTGATGCGTAGCTATCAATTCTTCTTCCTAAGGCGGATTTCGGTTGCATTTGCCTCAGATTGACCAGCAAGATCTACTGGACGGATTTCATTTAAACTTTGCCTACAATAATACTTCTTATTACATAATACATTGGAATAGTATATAGACATATATTTTCTTACAGGAAGGGAATAAAATGCGATTAGCAACGCGCGGGGTAGGTACTACGTTCGGACAAGAAACTGGTTTTTGTCCGACTTCACAGCTGTATTAACTACATAGCTTCTTTAATACATAGTATAACATATAATCGTCTCCCGCTGTCTGTCCCCACGTTTGCTTAGATCTTCTTGATGCGGTTTTCGCGGTATATATTCATATAATAGCAGAGAAACATAGAATGGCTATGTGCGCGACGGTGGCGACGCGTAGCGTTTACAACATTTGCGGAAGCTGTCAAATAATAACAATGTAAACATTGTTAGTTTTCTTTGCAAATATAAATAAAACCAAAGATTAAAATAGTATTGTTGACAATATTGTATAAGTGAAATTTATTCAATAGTTTGTAAAATTTATATAATAATAAAAACCGGATTTGAAACTATTACACATAATATTAGTTTCCAACCACAAACTGAGATAAAATTAAATAAATTAGTATTAGCCGAGCATGTAAGAACGCAACACGTTAAAAAGTTAACAACGCAACAACAGTCATGGCCCATTTCTTTGCTTTGATTTTGTACTGCAATCACCACTTGACAGCTGATCATCCGCATTTGTTTCCAATTTCTGCCGTGTTGTGCGCTGCGGTCGTTATCTGTCTGCCACTACTCGCTTTGCACATAGCCAATAGGGCATTATATTCTCTTTGGGTAGCTGACCCAGCTGCTGAGCAGTCTTGTTATAAAATGACTTGACAGGTCGCTAAGCAACGAAAAGTAAGGTCCGTATTCTGAAACAATGGACTTTACTTAATTTACTCAAGCGGCAGTGTTAAAGATTACGTGAATAACGGATATTACGTAGGCATAATAGCAGGAAGTCTACTAGCACAGTCTACTGTTAAGCACTTAACTAGATTATTCCATAAAGTGGGGATACAGTACTGTACCAATTTCTAACCACTTATTCATTTGTTGTTTTTCATAGATACACAAACACTTCGGACAGTTAAACATACATTTATAATTTTCGACTTCTTTACGATATTTGTTTTGACATTACGCATAAGGCTCTGGCAATAATTTTTCTAAAAATATTGTATGAATTGACAACTTTGCATACCTAATAAGCAGTATAAATAAAAAAACCGTTTCTGTATTTTCGTTTCAGGATACTGTACAAAAAATATTATATTTTTTAGATGCGTAATTTCGGAGATATTAGGTAAAATGTGAAATATGTGTGATGACGTCATTACTTTGTGCGAAATAGGTGGAATTCAAGCCTATCCATATTTTTTTACAAATCAATAAAATTGACAATATTAGTGACAGCAGAATCGTCAGTTTCAAAACAAACAAAAATAGGTTATTTTTTGCATCCCACCTATTCTTGGAATAAACCTAAAATCACGCTATTTCACTACTATCGATAAAAAATGCATCAACCCGTACGAGAGAAAAAGCAATGTTAGGAGTAATATTACTCTGACTCGACGTGGCTAGCAAATAAATAAACACACTTTTCTAACAGCAAAAGTAAACAAAACAACGATCTGCACAGACTACAACTTGAAAATTGACATTGACAGCTATAGTTTTCCTTTCTATCTATGTTTGATCTGTGTATCCATAATAGTGACGTCATATGGCGCTTACGCTCTTTCGAAAAATATCAATATTAAAAGTGAAAATCATGAATGAAAACATTATTTTTATGTTGAATAAAAAAATACGGGTCAAATAATTTTATATTTTCTTCAATTTTCAATAAAAATATTATTTACCATTCGAAATGCAAAGTTGTCAATTTATTACCCTCTTCGCAATAGACTCTGAGTGGCCGATAAGCTTTATATCAGTTATTTATTACAAAAGGAAGTTATTAGTAAGAACGTTACTAGGGCGGGCCGAAAATTCTATTAAAGTCGCGCAGTGTTTGACTTTAAAATTAGGGGCTTAGGTGGTCAAATTGTATTGTATTTAGCGTTTTTCAATCATGTGTAGAGCTAGTCTGTAGTCTGGCAAGGGCCTTAGAAATATTTTATTTTCATTTCCCCGCATTGTCGCTATAGTGAAAGTGTTTCATATTGACGAGCCCTCGGGGTCCTTTTACCCACAAGTATAGTATGTCTAGGCACAGTCGGCCAACGGATATTCGTAAAATTATTATTGTCATTAGACGCTAGATTATTTTTATGTGAAAAATTTAACTACAATGCTCTAACTTATGTTTCAATGTTTTAGTGACCGAGGAAGTATCGCGTATAAACTGATAACCACTTTATTAGCCGGACATACATACAGTTAGAAAATTTACAGGGTGTGAAGAAGACAACACGAAAAAAAAGGCCAAGGAATCTGCATTACCTTAAGGTTAAAATCATATGATTTTTTTTACTTGTTAGAGTATAACATTTTACCTTATTGATGTTGTAATGACACTGGAAAATACACTAAAAAAATACACTTCACGCTTTTTAATTCCAAAGCGGGGTAGGCAGAGGCACTTGCTAAAGCCTTGCTAATGCCCACGGTTCACCAAGCATATTTAACCCAACGTAACAGGAGGTGAGCCCATCGCCGTTATAGGGTTCACACACCTTGTGGTGTGCGGGTTTCATCACGATGTTGTCCTTCACCGTACGAGCGTTGCGTTGCGTACATAGGCCCTGAAAAAGAGTCGTACACGTCCAGTAGCCGGACTCGAACCCGCGACCTCCCGGTTACAAGTCAAGTATCCAACCAACTGGACCACAGACGCTCTTATGACACAGGAAGTGTAATAAAAACTGACTTTAGGTACATAAGACACAAGACGTCCACTGCTGGACGAGGGTCTCCTCCAATGAGTTTAGTGATAATTTGGGGAGAAATGCCAATAATCGCCACGCTTCGCAGTCGAGTTGGCGATAGCAGTGCTGTTGTGTGTAACTCACAGAGAGCGCTGCTGCCCGTTCTCTGGAGAGTTCCTTTGGTAGCCCCTTCTAGGAAAAAGTTGGGCTGGCGTGGTGACACTTGCATTCTCATAATAATATGATGATTTTGTGACATTCGTCCACACACGTAATCAATTAAAAACATAAGTATAAAAAATAACTTAATTTTATTTTAGACAACACATATTTAACTTACACATTAAGTTGGGAATTCTAATCGATAGGTTTGTACTTATAAGAATCAGATGAGACCTACCCGATATGCAGAAAAAAATCACCAAAATCGGTCCAGACATTTCAGAGGTTTGAAAGGAAACACCGCGACACAATAATTTTTATGTAATATTAGATAGGTACTATTATGAACGAATCATATATATATAACTTACGTATATGTTTTAAGAAATAAGCACTTTAGTACGTAATCACCCTCAGACACATTAGATTGGAGATCAGATCACGTAGAGTGCATATAAATGTTCCATTAATGTATATTATTATGGGAATTAAGACTGATTTACGAGAACCCATTTTCTTGCCTCTGTAAAAAAAATAAGCTGGAAATTTCTTGCATCGTATGAATTTGTTCATAGAAGATCACAGGGGATAACTGCTTTCAGTTATTGTACAAAAAGAAGGAAGGAAGATGGCTCACCACCGATCTCGGTGTCGCGCCTTTGAGGATGTCCAGCATTGGACGTCGGTGGCCTAACATGATAATTGCACTTGAAAATATACAAGAAATATACAATTCTATTGTTGAAAATATGACATGAAAAAAATATTCGACAGCGACCACTCAAAGCCAATTTAGTCGCTTATCTTAACTTACAAATACACGCAAGTTCAATAAGCCTTTCTAAATAGAAATATTATACTTTTCGTTGCTAACAAATCAATCATACCATACTATAATCAATTCTAAAACTCCTTTACTAATAATTAAAGTTAAACAATTTGTAACATACACACTCAAAAGTATTACATAAATTAATTATTATACATTCGGATTCAACAATATCAAACATTTATTAATTTTATTATACTATTTCTATGTCATACATAAAATGCATTAAAAACAATTACATACTGGCGCAATTCACTTATTAATTTACCATTTCTACTCTCGTAATAGTCGTTCATCAAAACTGAACAAGCAGTTATGCACAGGGTGTGCACTAATTAAAATAGTAAAAAAATCAATGGCCACTTTCTGAACTTCACAACTATTTATGTAGGTATCATCCTACGACAAATGCTTCCGTATGTCATGAACGAGTAAATTCTTGAGATAATTATCCTCTGACGAGAAACACTCGACGATATCGAAGTGGTCCATTCCATCCTTTATCTCTAAATACATGTTCTGCATCAGACAATTATTCTGCAGCAGTTCATAGAACTCTCTCGATTGTCTTTTAAATGTTGGACTGTCGTTTTGCCCCGCTATAATGTACAGACGAAACTTCTTTGGCAAGTGCGCGTAGGAATCGAATTGCGGTGATAGAGGTTTAGCCCATTCTGGTGGCAGCTGCACGGCGTCGTTCACAGTCGTGTGGACCATTTGACGAAGGTCGTAGATGCCGGAGATGAGGAAAGCTCCTTGCATGCGGTGAGGCCCGGCCACAGTGTCCAGGAAGTCGGCGCTCGACAGCATCTTGCTTATCAGGTGAGCGCCCGCCGAGTGGCCAGCGAAGTATATGCCCCTGAAAAAATATAATATTTATTATAAATTGGAGCACTTCTGAATCTGAGCTAAAAATAGGATGGTTGGAGCATAGTTATACATCTATCGTTACAAGTCGCTACACGCAGGATACCAAGATATAACTCTGATACATCTCTTAAAAATGCGAATCTCAGCGAATTTATTTCAACCGCGAATATTGTTCGCTAGATTAAAAAAAAAAGCGCAAGCAACTGCAAAACTCTTGTAGCTTCGATCGCACTACTGTCACACTTATTTCTTTTTTTATGTAGTCATTACAAAATCAGTGTAAACGACGTCGTTTAAATAAATAAACACAGGTAATTTTATGATAACACACATGTATGTAAAACAAATAAAAAAATATATATATCTACCTAGAGCCCATCTTCTCAGCGTAATCAAACGCTAGTCTGCATGCAGCGACGACCTGGTGAACAATCTCGGGCAGAGTGACCACTGGGCACAGGTCGTAGCCCACCACCAGCGTCTTCACACCGGCGCGGCGGAGCGGCGGCGCCAGGTACCGGGAGCTCTCCCTGGACATCTGTTGCCAATAGCCTCCGTGCACGAACACCAAGATTGGAGCATCTGAGGAGTTAAGTAAATATTTATGATATTTTTAGTTACTTGTAGCAGATGTTGGGGGTTTTGTGGTTAGATGATTAGACTTGCCATTAATGGTTTTGAATGCTGGGGGGTCTGTTTTTCAGACAGTATTAGATATATTGCCGTGTGGTGACGGCGAATAGAATACATGTGTCACCACCCCAGCCCAACTTTTCCCGTCATGAGGGTCGTCAAAGGTGACCCAGGGAGCTCTCCAGAGAACTGGCAGCAGCACTCTCTGTGAGTTAAACCACAACACCACTGCGATCGCCAACCCGCCTGCCAAGCGTGGCGATTACTGGCATTTCACCCCAAATGACGGATCTCATTGGGAGAGGCCCTCGTCCAGCAGTGGACGTTATGTGGCTGATGATGATGATTAGATATATTACATTTGGTATTTCGAAGCGAGATGCCTACAGCACTAATAGCAGCGGTGGTAGCTGGCTACAAATTAGACAATTTATTGAGATTCTAACTCATATTTCATTGAATCTCTAGAATCAACCCTTCCCATACTTGACTTCTTTTAGTCTAGAACTACTAAAGCAGAAACATTTCCTAAGAAAATGGACGAGTTGAATTAAATTGTCAAGTATACTTAAACTAACGAGCTTTGAAGCTATTCAGTTGTATAGTGGATTTACTTCAAAGTCGTAGGAGCAAACGGAGATGTTGCAAAGGTCTTCCTTTGCGAAGAGCAAGTCAATGGAAATTAGGAAGTATATATTATATACTCTATCGTTATCTACACCCCAGATTGAAGAAAATATTCCACGGTGAGGTTTTGGCAGTGGACGGAAAGGAATGTAATTTGCTTCACCGACAAAAGCGAAGCTCTTCGCGTGAGAAACCCCATTTGTAAAGACCTAGGATTTATCACGTAGGAATTATGGACGTGATTTTATGCTTGGTAAAAATATATATTTTCTCACTAACACTCTACATATTATACTATTTTTATACTATTCACTTCACATCCTACTACACGTCGAATTTTATTGTCGTAGAGCGTTTGTTACCAAACTCCTCCGAAACGACTGAACAGATTTTTATGCGATTTTTTTTTGCATATCTGATAGATATCGGTTTACAACATGTATTTTTCAACCTCATCCAAAAGAAGTTTTTTATCAGTATAGTAGAACAAAGTTCAACTAGTGATTCATTAGATTCAATGAACAGATGAACAGAAACCAAATTAATGCGAAGTAGGCCACTGTGCCGGTGACGACTTTTCTAGCAACCGTTTCAGCACACACATACGAATTTAAATTAAAGATTTCATCTTCAACGTGAACCGAAGTTAGAGCTCTTGAATAAATAACAATTTAATAATATTATTCATGACTTTGGAAAAGGTGACTTGGCGCAAAAACCTTTCAGCTTTCGTGCTGATTGGTACAACGTAAAGTCTGCATACGTATCTGTTTTAAACAGTCTGTCTTCAAGTCGCGGGTGAATAGGTACCTAAAGAACAAATGTGCTCCACCGTAGACCACATCGCTGCTGGGCAGGATGGTGGTCAAACGCTTGTTCATAGTGATAAAAAAAACAGGAACAAAAATAATGTGTACTTTTTAACAGTTCACGTATCGATGTGATGACTCAGGGAGTGGTGTGAGTGTGCCAAAGATAACACGGAGACTTTTGTATTAGAGAAATAATTGTCTCACTATTCCCATTCGACAGTTCTTATCTAATGCCAAGGATTATAGTGAGACTGGTTTGATAAAAATCTGCAGTCTCAGTATTACCATTGCATTGAGTGGATGGTAATAATGAGAGAGCCACCTGACTCAGATTTACTTTTAGCGAGAGGGTTTTTAACCGTGTTCACGTTAAAATCGTTTGACTAATTAGCTATTAATTATTAGTCAACAAATCATGTTGTTTCAGTTTAATTATGGTAATGTAGGTAACATTACCATAATGACAAAGAAAAAAAAATTAAATAAAGAAGAACTTTATCGCTTCTTGCGTAAAAAAATATGTAGATATAACACTTTTCTAATGTGGAGCCTGCTACCTACGTGAACTGGTCCCTGGTAGATTGAACGGACCCTGCATACCGTTCAGTTATTTTACCTCGATCTGTTATATTGTATGATGTTATTACAAAGGTAAAATAACTGTTTGTAGTGGTTTGAAATTGGTTATGTTATTTCACTGTTTTGACCGTATTTGGACCGTTGTCTATGTTTTAATTCTCTTGATTCGGATTAAAAATCTAATAAAATAAAGCTTGTCTCCAGAATGTTCCTACATTTTTTTTGGAAGGGAATACCTATTTGACGCATTAATTAGGGTCGTCTGTCAAAATTGTGAACCTCATTTTCCTTTTTAATCCTTTTTGCTTTGCGAGTGATTCTCAGAGGTGGCATTAGTCCCTGGTGGACTTTTCCCTATAGGTAGAGTACAGTCAAGTACGTAAGTATGTGAACAAACCAACCATCGGAAATATTGTCAAGGAAAAGAAAATGTAGGACATCAGGGATCAGATAAGGCTGATTTTGCTTTATACGTAGATATATACCTGACAGTATTTACTACGTCCGAACCACGACCTCAATAAAATAAAATACTTTTTGGTAAAAAAACCTAATTCGTTCCTGTAATCCTTCCCGGGATATTTGAAATAAGAATCAAACATTAGGACTACACGATCGATAGGTATCTAGATTTCTTGATTAATGGCTTAAGGCGGTAGGTAGTACAGCGAATTTAGGCTCAATTTACATTGCGGTGGAACGGAAAGGAAGCAAAATAATCTTGACATTGAAAATTGTACATGAGATGATATACTTCCTAATGCACAAATAAAAAAATAGTCAAATAAAATTTCGTGTGTTCCGAGGAATACTAGCGTATTCTTGAGAATTACCAAAACAATCGTACCTAATAATATAAATTGAGTCTTAACGCTGCCAAAATATAAGAATATCTCGAGGTGCAAACAAAAATGAAAAATACAAAGAAATCAACACGGCTTTTATATAGATTAATTTTATATCGAACAAGAAAACTCCTTTGACTGTTTTACCAAAGAACTGACAGATTTTTTAATTTGGTTTCGCTTCTAGGAAATTTCTTTTTTTTTTTGGTATGCCGCGAGTGTTTCGGATTATTTTTTGGATAGAAGATATTTAATTCAGCTTGTTTTACGGTATACCCCTTGTGTATAATTGGCAATTGGGTATTAGCGCTTAAAGTTCACTGATTATCTACATATACACAGTGTGTTACCGGCGTAGGGGATTTTTTTTAAACTGGTGATAATATGTAGCATTAAAAATACACTTCATAATTATTTAAATGAACATCATTTTACATTTTCAACATTTTTCACATAAAGTAATGATAATTCGATTACGATTGTCGTGGAGTTCTTTCTACAATGGTGCGGGGGTACAAACCTTATTGTTAATAAGTAGTCAGTACACTAGTAGGTATAATATAGCTCAAAGTCTAGCTGAAAGGCAGCAATTTGTATGAAATACGCTATTATTAACACATCGTCACGTAAATCCGTTACGATAATGTCAACTTTCTCTCCTAGCGTGCATGGGCCCGTACAATAAAGCTTTAAAAAATTAACCTCTAACTTACCGTCAGGCAAATCCGTTCCAAAAATGTCGACTTTCTGTCCTGGCGTGGGCCCGTACTCTATCTCCAATTTGTGCTGCACATTGTTCAACGCCTTCTCGCTCTCTGTAACAAAGTAAAACACAACTCTTATGCAGGCTGTACACAACGTCGAGATACCCTGAGATAGTACGCTTAGTATACATGTACGTCTTGAAGTGCCACCTCTTATACCTTTTTTCACGGCTGAAGAGCCCTGACAGTTTATTACATTTCTGCATTAGCTCGTCTTTTTCAATGCATCTTAAAAATGAACTAAAACTACAATTTGATACGAAATATTAGTCCTAAGTAAGCTGCGAATTTTTTGCTGAAATGTAGATATGTCAATATTTTAACTTCATTGTGTCAAAACATCATCAAGTGTCAGGGCTCTTCAGGCATGAAAAATGGTATGCAGAAGCACACGGGGCGTTGCGTCGTCGCTGCGTTGCAAATTTTGTATGCAATTACCAGTGGCGTGCACTGGCTTTTACGACAAGGTAGGCAGAAATTCCTAAGGATTGACACCTATGTATAGGTGACTTGCCCTTACGAAATATAGGTACCTACCGATCTACTCACCCACAATACACAGAACCTTCGTTAGCCTATGTTGTGAGTACAACAAAAAGGATCTAGCAATAACACTATTGGAGAGGCCTATGTCCAGCAGTGGACAAGTATGGGCTGATGATGATGATGATGAATAACTCTATTATTAGGTCGGGTAACCAAAATACTAAGGTAGTGTCGTTTTGCCTATATGGTGTGCACGCCACTGGCAATTACTACAAACGCGTCGCGTAGAATACCGTGTGCTCCTGCCCTTACTATTACGCGTGTGGAGTTGTCTAGTCAACATCCGCCAATAGACGCAGAGATAGAAGCGTTCCCAATCACCACAAGCACGATAATTTTTACTTTTTTTGTACATACTCAGTAAAGAGATGGTGTTTCGAAGCTTGTAATAATAATCGTGAGTATATAATATACTAGCTGTCCCGGCAATCATTTGTTTTGCTATAATAAGTTACCGTTGTACTCCGTGTATTCGGAGAAATACAACTGGTAGATTCATAAAAAAATAGATAGTAGCCGATTCTCACACCCACTGAATACGAATATAAAATTTGGTAAAAATCGGTAAAGCCGTTTCGGAGGAGTAACGGTAACTAACATTGTGACATGGACATTTTATATATTAGATTATGACATATTATGCACTTCTCCCTTACCTCACCTCGATCAGTCTCGGGCACATGTCGGCTTTTTGGCCCAAGTATAGTATTATTTTTACTTATATTCTGATTTCTAAATCACTGCCACATAAACTACAACGTGACATTCCAGGTTTTATCAACCATTTTTAAGCGACTTCATAAAAGGAGGTTACTCAATTCGACAGTACTTATGCTTTTTTATGTTTGTTTGCGTTTTCGTCTTTTGATCCGATCCGATATGATATGGTCCGATATCGACGACTCTTTTTTATGGAAAGTAGATATTTCAAAGGTAGTTCCATTATAGAGAAATCAGAGTTTGATGATGGCAGAGATGATGATAAATCGTAGAGGCGATTAGTAGGTACTGGTTGAAGTTACTTTTTTCTTCATAATTATCATTGCATACCAGACGTAGTGGAACCGTACAGCCCAAGTATCAACAACAATAATTAATTAATTGGGTTCTACTTGGACTGCGTGCGTGACATTACACAAAGACATACCTACATTTCAAACTATACAAGGAAATATACCCTTTTACGTGATTTTCGTTTGTATTAACCACCTAATCTATTTTATTAAGTTCGAATTTTTGGTTGTCTTGTCTGGTCTTGCCCAATAACGCTGTATATAAAAATAAGTAAAAAAAAGAAATATTGCATCTTTAACATTATCAGTCAAATATGTTGAAATAAAAAACGGAGTAAATAGCATGTTTACGATTTACAATCCCTCTTTCTCGTTTATTAAAAAAAAAACCGAAAATGTTGGTTATAGCTCCGAGGATACCAGTGCTTTTTTCACTTTTTTACAAGAAAATGTGTACTTTACGGAAATTGAAAGATGGGGCTCGATTTTAGTAAATAATTATGGCAATATGCTGAGTCGGCGTCTCTTTTTTGCTGACAGAAACAGGCAGGTTTTTTAGCAAAAATAATTGAATGTCTATGTCTATAATGTTGTGGAGCAATTTTTGTCTACGAAATCAAGAATCGAAGACGTATAATCAAGATGATACAAGTTCAAAAATGATATTTTGAATAATGTTGAAGTTTGCTGTTGCAAAAAATGTTCATTGTTATGGCATCCCAAGGTGGCAGTGTTTTATAAGTCAGAGTATAGTGTAAATACTTTTTATAATATAATACTGGCCACTTTCAGAATCATTTTTTAATGAAACGCGCACAGACATTACAACTCAATATTGTTCACCGGGTAATGGATAACGCAAACTACGATAAACGCAATGGATGGATGGACGCTTCTCACCATCAATCACGACACCTGGAATCTGTTGTAACATCCCTTACAAACAGAGCACATGATCTTTGCGACCCTGAACATTTACAGAGCGAATTACATCATGATCAGGAGGAGGTACTAAAACGCATTGGATATACCAAGGTGGGGGCGCCCAGGCGTGCAAAGAGAGTAAAACCTTTAGAAGTGATTAGGCAGTTAGCGTTTATGCCTTATGTGAAAGAGATTACGGATAAAATTAGAACAGTACCAAAGAAATACTCCATCAAGACACACCGTTGTCCAAAGTAGCGAAACATATACGCACTCCTAAGGACACTATTCCATTGAGCACGCCTGGAGTATATAAGGTAGATTGCAGCTGCGGTAGCTCCTATATTGGTCAAAGAAAACGCAGTATAGCGGAGAGGATCAAGGAGCACATTACAGCGATTAATAAATCCGCAATAGCTGAACACCTGCTTGAGAACGGACCGAACCACTGGATAGAACTGCACGATCCAAAAATCCTGTCGACAGAACGCCGATATTATTCCAGAATTGTGCGTGAAGCGATTGAGATTAACAAACACCATAATTTCAATCGAGAGGACGGATATAAATTGTCATCGACGTGGAAACCGGTGATAAACAAAATTAAATCTCGCGCGGAAAAAAGATCGCCTTGCACAGCCGATGTCATCAGTGTTGTGTGCCGAAATAGTGACTCTTT
>SJJU01071495.1:0-29557 GCA_012932125.1 Conopomorpha cramerella | reverse complement strand
TCCTTTTTCCTTAAATAGTTCACACATCGTGATGTTTTCCCTCACAGTATAAGCGTTGCGAAGCGTACATAGGCTCTCAAAAAAGATACCGATACAAGTGAATGCATAACCTTACGATTGCAAGCCCAACAATCCGACAACAATGCTTCAATCAATACAGATAATATATAGAAGTAGCCTCCGATACTTAAGAAATTTGTACACGATCTCCACTGCTGGACGAGGGCCTCCGTCAATGGTTTCCGTCATTTGGGGGGAAATGCCAATAACCGCCAAGCTTGTTAGGCGTGTTGGCGATCGCTGGAGTTTTGTGGTTTAACTATGGCTGTTGCTCATTCTTTGGAGAGTTCCCTTGGTCGCCCCCTACGACTCCCGCGACGGGAAACGGGGTTGGGCTAGGATGGTGACACATGCCTTCTATTCGACGTCACCACACGGCTAATAGAATACAATGTGTCACCACCGGGAAATTATACCAATACGAAATTACTACATCTGTCGGGTGCATTAGTAACCAATAAATAAAACACACCAAATACTCTTTAACGCGAAATCTGCGAATTCTTATCGGTCAATGTCAAACGTCCATAATCTAAATATACAAGGTCAAATAAAATAATGTTAACGAAACTCGAGAATGTCTCATGTAGCCCATGCATGATACCAAACAACTTTCCTAAGGAATCCTATACAGGGAGTAACCAAATCCTGAAGTGAAAATTAATCACCCTTTATTATAGTGTACATGGACTTAATGAACATGATTAGAACCCTCCAGCGTTTGAAAAAAAAATAACAAAACAAACATTTGTCGACCATTTTATCGATGGACATTTCTCCCAACACTGTTAAATGTATGCCCGAAGACGTAAACCTACTAACCATCCTACTATTAGAAATTTTGGGTGATTGTTTAATAAGAACAATAAAATTAATATCCTAAACAATTTTCGCCCGACACCATTTTTTCTTCCAGATCTTCGCGAACCCGAATGAATATCTTATTCGGACAATTTTTTGTATTGTTCATACAGGTGGGAATAAAACATTGCTTCATTTTTTGTCGAAATAATATTACGTAAACAAGAACTGAATAAAATAGGTAGGTTTTCAAAATATTTCCACTGTTTGTTTTGTTACTCCCTTCTGTCACAGCTGTCACACCACAAACTTTAATCATACTTGACACTTCAGTTACTTTTTTTGTTTTGGAATACATTCCTATTGGCTGAGCGATGACGTCATAGTTTTAAAATAAAGGTTTAACTTAAAAGTTAAAAATAATTTAAATCCTTGAAGATTTTGTAAATAACTAGCAAACCCGGCGAACTCCGTTTCGCCACCAGATGGGTTCGTTTCGTTTACCAGCTTTTCTGTTGAATGTTTTCCTGAATTTTCTTTGCTGTACCTCACGGAGCCCGAGACCTTTCCAACGAATGCAAAACCGTGGAAATCGGTTCGTGCGTTCTGGAGTTATAGCGTCAGAGAGGAAAACCCGACTTATTTTTATATAGTAGATTAAGTCGTTGAATCACGTTCTATCGTCGTTGATCCCAATTTGTTAAAATAGACTGAATATTTACTGAGATTTGGTACGAGCTTCAAAATATGCTTCAAGCTTCAAAAACAAGCGTTTCAAGCATTTTAAATAGTAAAAGCTGATACAAAAAAGGCTCAAAAGTTCCAGCAGCAATGCATAGGCGTGTTCGTTTGAGCATACTATGCTCGTAGGATTCTATGCTCAGCATAGAATCCCTACTGATATGATGGACTCCAAGAATTCTAGCAGCTCGGCGAGTACTCGTTCGTGGATTTATGCGGAAATGATCCAATACTGCCTTTTCCATAATTGGGTCCCGATTGATTGGTCGCCCTCCAGGCCTATTTCCTCTGAATGAACCGGTACTATTTTTTATTTTATTAAGGATAACCAACAAGGTCTTACACAAAACATATGCATAAAATAACAGTAAAAAAAAAAACGGGTAAGTGCAGCCTTAATAACAGGCTACCACTGAGAGCCCACAAACAGGTACAATAGTAGTCACACTATCTTACGTAGTTACAAAGGTACATAAAAATACAAAAAAAAAATAAAAACAAAACAAACAGTTGAAGCAAGTTAGTGCTTGCGTTTTATGCAGTAAACAATGAACATGTTATTAACAAAATCAAATAAATAAATATAACCGCAATAACCAATACAAACAACACACAATTAGGAACAGTAGTGAATCAGTCTTAACTTATTTTTAATTTTCTCTTGAGTGCTGCGAGGGAATCATTGAAAATGTCTAAGTCGCAGCAAAGAGAGAGAGAATTATACGTCTTACTAATTCGGTTTAGTGACGAAAACGATTTCAATCTGGTTTTAGAGTCGCTAATTTTAAGTGTTTTAAATTTACCAGATCGCGGTTTATTGTAGGGCACATTGAAGTTAAGTTTGCTTAATAAGGAGGAACAATCAACCGATGAATTGACCAACTTATAAAGATATATCTTGTCCGATTTAGTGCGACGGTCTTTAAGGGAAGACATTTTGAAATATTTAAGTCGGTCAGAATAATGAGGTAGATTTTTTACTTGAAAGCATTGATACGCTAGATGCCACAGAAATCGCTTCTGGATCCTCTCAAGCCTCTCAACGTGAACATTGTACTGGGGACACCACACCGTGCAGGCATATTCCAAAGAGGAACGAACAAAAGCGTTATACAGATTAATTTTGGCGAATGGTTTAGTAAAATTCTTGCTTTGTCTAATTATAAAACCAAGATTTTTTCAGCTCTTCATAAAAACTTATCGATCAGCTGAATTGTAAGAGGTACGATCCAAGAAAATGGTCCATCAGTTTTGATGACACTTCCTGTGCCATTAAAAACATCAAGGTAGAGTTGTTATGCCGGCTGTACACACTCGACGAGAGGCTCTCGCCGAGAGCCTCGGCCGAGAGGGCTCTCGTCGAAAGCTTGCCTGTACACTCTTGTTCTGTCATTTGAACTCAAGATTTCTGAGACAATGGATCTAGAAATTGCTGCTGCTGTTTGCCTTTGCGCTGTAAGCTATTATAATGCAGCACCAGACTGGATAGAGACAATAATCTTTCTTTTATGCCCATGATAGGTAGCCATAAGCGAGTCCCGCTTCTTTTTTAATTCGGCTACAGGGATTCCAATTTTTTCGCTTATTCGAACCCAAGCGTCTTCGAGTTCCATAAAATGGGTTCTATCTAGTACTCCAAAAACTCTAATTCGCGTTCGTTACTCCACATAGTGAAACACCACTTCCGCTCACTAACACTTCCAAGCTGCAACTGAACGAACGAGTGTGTACATGATCGCTCCCGTTTTCCTCGCGAGAGCCAACGAGACCCTTTGACTCGGGCGCAAAACACCGACACGCCGCCGAGAGCGGCCGAGGCGAGGACGAGAGAGCGAGACGAGACGAGAGCGTCCTGTACACACTCGTGCTCGGCCTGTCTCGGGGTGTCTCGACGAGTGTGTACAGCCGGCATTATACTGTGACAAGGGATCTTTATTGTCTAACGACATTTATACGAGTTTCAGCCTTATAGACGGCGTTATTTTAGTTTATTATTAGCGTTGGACAGGACCTTGGTACGGGCTTTGAAATCACTTTATGATGATTCCAGTGCCTGTGTCAGGGTAAACGGGACCTACTCAGACTGGTTTGGCATCCATAGAGGTGTCAGACAGGGATGCGTAGCGTCTCCGTGGCTGTTCAATCTGTTCATGGACAGTTGTTTGGAAGATCTGAAAGGTCGTGATTGGGGTCTAGATATAGGTGGTTTAATCATCAAATGCCTTTTATATGCTGACGATCAAGTTCTTCTTGCACCGTCGGCGTATGAATTGCAGCAGATGATTAATTGTATGAATGAGTCATTGAAAAGGAAAGGAATGAAAGTGAATGTTAGTAAGACCAAATTAATGGTAGTCGAAAATAATGAAAGGACAGTTTGTGAGTGCATGATTGACGGTGAGAAAGTTGAACAAGTGGATGAGTTTGTACAAGTGATGGAAAGTTTGACTATTTACAAGTGAGTGAGTGCGGGTAATAAGGTTAACGGTGCCCTTCGCAGTGTTATGGAGAGCCAATTCATGTCGAAAAAGGCAAGATTGGCTGTCCATGACGCTGTACTGGCACCTACCTTAATGTACGGGAGTGAAAGTTGGGTATGGCAGAAGAAGCATAAAAGTAAAGTCAATGCCGTAGAAATGCGGTCATTGCGGAGCATGAAAGGCGTGACATTGAATGACAGGATAAGGAATAGTGTGATAAGAGAAAGTTGCGGTTTGAAGGAAGACGTAGTGACCAAGATTGAAAAGGGCATGCTTCGGTGGTTTGGGCATATGGAGAGAATGGATGAAAGTCGATTGACGAAAGAGATTTATATGGGTGATGTAATGGGCCGGGTGAGTAGAGGTCGCCCCAGAAGGACATATGAAGACCAGATTGGTGATGTCCTGACCGAAGGTGGCGTGAAAAGTACTCGAAACCGGAGGTCATGTATGAAAAGATGTATGAATGTAGATGAAGCGAAAGGGGTATGTCAGGATCGTGACAAATGGAGATCTGTAGTCTCTGCCTACCCCTCTGGGCGAGAGGCGTGAAGTGTATATGTATGTAGACGGCGTTATCTAAGAAGCAAATTCTGACAGGTCGATTGACATGTCTAGCCTAGACTGCAGCTCTAGCAAGGGCGTCAAGAAAGACACGACATAAAACAAATACGCGCTGTGATTGGCTGCTATGTCACACATCGTGCGACTCAGCTTGTTACAACCAATCGTAGTGCCTGGTATGTCTTGTCATGTCTTTCTTGGAGCGCTTTGCTAGCGAGGCTGATAGATAGTGTTGTACAGTATTGGAAAGATTCGATTTAAGAGTGATGTTTTGGTACCATCAGTTATAGTCTTCGTAAATGTTTTATGAGCAACAGACAATGCATTCAAGATTTCGACAAGATGAAACCTTTTTGTTAGCCGTTAATAATAAATGCTGCAGAGCTTATTATATTGCTTTCAACTGCATAATAGAAACGTTTTCACTTCGATTCTTGAGCAAAAAAATAACACAGCTCTATTAATTTATGACAAAGAACTAAGAAGCAATAGGACGTACAACGCTGGGAGTATTGCGACGACATGTTGCGTACAACGCAACATGTCGTCGCAATACATTTTGTTGTTAGTCACATCTAAATATATTGTTACGTACTGTTAGGATTGCCTTCCGGAAGTCCTTTTTAAAAAAACTATTTTAATACTTCTACAAACCAAACATATTATGTTAGTTCATAACAGTACGTGGGGGGTGGGTACCGATAGAAAAATGACACTGTTACGAAAATCAAGAATTACACTTTATTCCGGCACTGGAATTACACAAACTAATTACAATCGTTAAACTACAACCGCTAATAAACACTTTTACAATCACACAATCACTTGTTAACTCTCCTTAATTTTCTCTCTTGAAGTTCACTGTATCGCTGTTTAGTTGAAACTGTCCCGCCGACTCAATCGTCGCTCTTTATATACCAACGGTACACAATCCAGAACATTCGAGTAGGTTCAGGTACTTTCTCGAGTCGACTTGTAATAATAATAATTAAATACCTAACCGTCGCGTCGGCCGGCTCGCGTGTTTATACCTAATCCAACAGTAGGTAAGTAGGTTTGTACCTACTTGTGAGTCGCGTCGGCCGGCTCGCGTGTTTATACCTACACCCAACAGTAGGTAAGTAGGTTTATACCTACTTGTGGTGAGGTAAGGTAAGTACTTGTGTACTTGTGGTTTCCGAAATATACCACACTATTCTCGATCTTTCGAGATCCTTCTACTACATTCTGACGCATATAGGCACTGTGTAGTGGTTTGTATGCGTCGACTGGGATACTGGAATGTTCTTTAGGCCTCTCGAATGTTCGACGTACCTCTACGGCATTCTAGCCGTTGTTTCTCGACCCCGGGGCGTAACACTACCCCCTTCTGAAACGTGCTCGTATCGAGCATGATTATCTCCATAGTATCGGGCCAGCCGGTCAATGTGCACAACCTTGCATGGACTGCGATGGGTTCTCTGTATCCGATACGTGACGTCGTTAATCCTGGTCACTACCTTATATGGTCCTTCCCAACGATGACGTAGCGAGTCACGCAACCACACTAGGGAACCCTCCTCGAACTGCGATTTATCAACTCTCCAGTCATGTTGCTGCCTCATCGTGTTGCTTTTCCATGGTCCATTACAACGAACGCCACTGCGTATCTCCTCCAACCCATTGCGTTTATCTCCAACCCTATCCGTAACGGAAAGCCTGTTGACCAAGTCCCCCGGCTTCCGCAGCTTCCTCCCAAGGTTTGTGCTATCGGCGCTTGTATGGGCCCTTTTCTTTTTTGGACAACTGGACCGCAAATGCCCGCGTTCACCACACTGATAACAACGCGGTACGTACTCCAAATGTCGGTCTCCATAGCGAGTCTCTAGCGCCTCAAGTAGGCGGCCATATGTCCTCTCATCACCTAAGACTTCCAGTAAAGCGAGAGCTTCGTCTCGTAGAGCCAGTGTGAGTGCTGTCTTCGCCTCCTCTTCACTCCATCCATTGGCCTGACAGACAGACTCGAACTGCAACTTGTACGCATTCCACGAGGAAGTACCGTCAAACGGAGGTACCTTGAAGTTCCCACGCACCGGTACAGAGCCCTCAGACCTGCTGCTGATCCCGGCAGCCACCTTAACTTCCAGTTTCCTGATCTCGTTCTTCATGATCTGCAGATGAGTTTCGTGTTCCTCCAATTGCTCCTTGACGTTCTTTACACGGTTCTCCAACTTTTCGTCCATATCGAATAGTCTCCCTTTTAATTCCTTAATCTCGTTTTTCCACTCTGCAATAGCTTCACGCACTTCACAGAGCATGCGTGATTGTTCTTTCTGAATTTTCTGCTGTCTCTCTTGGGCTTCCCGGGCTTCCTGCTGGGCCTTAGCTTGTCTATCCTCGGCTTCCCGCTGGCTGACACACAGCTTCTTATACGGTCCTAATGCTCCTCCTGGGCTTTGGCTTGTCTCTCCTGGGCTTCCTGAGCTTCGCGCTGACTAGTGCTCAGACGCATTGAAAGTCTCTCCTCGGCTTCCCGCTGGCAGATACTCAGCTTCATGTACTGCTCCTCCTGTATTTTAGCCTGCCTCTCCTGGGCTCGGGACTGTTCCTTCAACAAAATCAGGATAGTGTTGAGGTCAATCTCAACCTTCGGTTTTGGAGACGATGCTGGTGCAGCGATAGTAGATGGACCAGCCACGGCTGCCGTAGAGCCCTCCGCTGCACGTTGGCTCCGGGTCTGGACGCCCTCCGGGTCTTGATCTCGTGGAGTGATCGGCATTTTCTATCCCACTTCTGACACCAAATGTTACGTACGTGGGGGGTGGGTACCGATAGAAAAATTACACTGTTACGAAAATCAAGAATAACACTTTATTCCGGCACTGTAATTACACAAACTAATTACAATCGTTAAACTAAAACCGCTAATAAACACTTTTACAATCACACAATCACTTGTTAACTCTCCTTAATTTTCTCTATTGAAGTTCACTGTATCGCTGTTTAGTTGAAACTGTCCCGCCGACTCGATCGTCGCTCTTTATATACCACGATACACAATCCAGAACATTCGAGTAGGTTCAGGTACATTCTCGAGTCGACTTCTAATAATAATAATTAAATACCTAATCGTCGCGTCCGCCGGCTCGCGTGTTTATACCTACACCAAACAGTAGGTAAGTAGGTTTATACCTACTTGTGGTACGACGGCCGGCTCTTTCGAGATCCTTCTACTACATTCTGACGCATATAGGCACTGTGTAGTGGTTTATATGCGTCGACTTGGATACTGGAATGTTCTTTAGGCCTCTCGAATGTTCGACGTACCTCTACGGCATTCTAGCCGTTGTTTCTCGACCCCGGGGCGTAACAATATAAAAGAAAAAGCCGACTGACTGACTGACATATCAACGCACAACCCAAACGGCTATACTTAGGCACTTGAAATTTGGAATGGACGTAGTTAGGTACCGTAGAGGTGCACTAAGAAAATAATTCCAGAAATTCCCACGGTAACTATTTAGAAAATAATTTTGTATGAAAAATCTAAACCGCTCAAGTTAGACGCTTGAAAATTGGGATGCAGGTCCTACTAAACTACGCGAATGAAATCGCGGGGCGACCACTACAGACGCCGACTATAGGGCGATAGACCACATTCTTTGTCAACTGTATTTTTATTTTTCGTTTTTGACATAGGGTTCTTGGGGACAAGTTGTTTGGTATAACGAGCTGAATGTTTATTTCGAGTTTCGGCAATGTCTTTGATTTAACGTTGTATAAATAATTCACTAGATGCAAGTACATTAGTTACTCAATACTCAATAATTTATATACTACATAAATTATATAGGCCGTGTGCCTTCAACGCGATTCTTCAAATTTGTGACGACAGTAAGTCTTGCCTAGACATCCATAGCTGCAACATTCAGTTTTTGAAAGCATTTCCTGTACCATCTGATTATTGAAATTCCTCCTTCGTTAATTGTTCATGTACCTACCGGACACATGTTTATGTTTCTAAGATTGTAAACTATCTTTGTTAAATTTTAATTCATTTTTTATAACTACCTACTATGTTAGCTATTACGAATGATGTGGTTACCTCTCATTGGGGGATGCACAGACTAGAATTAAGTTATTTATGTATCATTTGTTGTGTAATCTTCTGTTGGTGATTCGAATAAAAAGACAACGCCAATTACTTTATGAGTTTACTTCCCCATTAAAAAAGGGATGTCCACTGCCCACCCCGCTCTAGATGTATGTATTTGCTGATACCCACAGTTCACATGGTGACCTAAAACCCACCGCCGTTATAGGGTTCACTTACCTCGGGGTATGTGGGTTTCATCACGATGCTATCCTTCACTGAATTAGCGTGAGACCAATTGGTACAGGCGTAGTGTAGCAGGTCTTGAAACCAAAATGATCCAAGTACTTAAACGCTAGATCACAAACGCTTCCCATTAAGACCATTGCGTTTTTCACAGATGTAGTGCCAATTCACGTGATAGTTCGCCTGTGGGATGCGCTGCTGGTTGAGGGCCCAGTCCTCGCATTGTTCATGGGTGTGGGCATACTGCGTCATTTGAGGGACACTCTTCTGTCTTCCGGGTTCAACGAGTGCATCCTACTCTTCTCCGACTTGCCGGAAGTGGATATTGGTAACGTTGTCAAGGTAAGGATTGTACTGCATGTAAGAGGACTCCGAGCAATGGTTTTAGAAACGTTTTAGGCCCTCAATGTGAACAACTTTTACTATGGGTACAATTCTGAGAAACGTATAAAAATGTTCATCCCCATACAAAATATCATCGGCCTAGACAAAATAGTAATATCATCATAGTATTTTACACCACACAGTTTGAGGAATCCAACAACGTTTCTAAATCCATTGCTCAAGGTCCTTTTAGACGCCGAATTCTCCCAAATTTTCCAGGTCATACGCTCACCATGTCAAATTAATAAAATATACCTATTTAATGTGAAAGAAGATCTAAATTATATTGATAAAAAATAATTGGTTTTTCGACATTTTTTTGTTGCAGGAGTCAATATCGATGTGCCGGTCATCACCTCGAAGCATTAGCTACAGGCGATATTCCAATGAGGATAGGACCACTGACCCTATGGTACGAAGTCATGAATTATATTGAAAGTTGCAGCGATTGAAATGGCCTTATTCGTTAACCTCTACTTAATGAAAACGGGCAGTCCAAACGCCGGAAGCTTGCCAATCAGGCTATCGTGCCAGACCATATCAAACGCTTTGGAGATATCCAGGGAGACAGCTAAAGTTTACCTGTGTCTCTCCAAGATCTCACTACAGACGTGCGTTACGCAAGCAAGAAGGTCCCCTGTGGACCGGTTTCGGCGGAAGCCGGGCCAGCAGCTTCCGACCGCATTACCAGCATCTAGACGCGAAGATTTCGCACATAAGGACGCAAGCCGATTTGCTTTGTCCTGGGCGGAGTGAGGGGTTGCAGAAATTCGCCTCGACGGCCTTAGCCAAGGACCAAAACGCTTTACTACTCGCAGGGTACAAAGTCAGTTTGCCGTCTATACGGCCAATGTGATCGAAGCGAGCCCTCCGCATAACCTTCTTGCAGGACTTGGCAACTTTGTTGAAACCTCTCTTCCTTAGACTAACGTCCGATGTCCGGACATTACGGGCAGCGACCCAGGCCAAGTAGGCCTCATGCTTGAGCGCCTCAGGGCGCGAGGAGAAGGTCCTCAGGAGAAGGTACAAGCAATTGACTGATGTCGTGAGTACAACAAAAAAGGATCTAGATCTATTATTAGTTTGGGTAATCAAGATACTAAGGTAGGCAGTGTCCTTTTGCCTATATGGTGTGCACGCCACTGCTGCCACTGGGTTATGCGGTGTGGACTGTGCGGCCTTACATTTATTCCTCATATCGAGCTTGGTGTTGAGTTGATACCGCGTGTAAAAGAATCCCGAGAAATGGTGTTAGAAACATTGTTGGGCTCTTCAAAATTAGCAACTTTTACTATTGCGCGAATGTTGGAAAATGGAAGAAACGTTTTTTCTTCTTACAGTTTTTAATGAAATGCATGCGACGTTGTAATTTAGTTTTTAACCGAGTATGTCGGCGCGAATATAATTAAAAATAAGCTCCAAGCTTACTTCCCTCCGGACGACTTCGACATTTTCTTAATCTTGTCACTTTCCCAGCTTGTCTCTATTTTAGCTAGTCATTTCTTTACTTTGTCTCTCTTTTAAAATTGACTCGTTCCTATCTCGTGTCCACTCTGGACGATATCGGCATGTTTTGAACTCGTCTCTTTGAATCATGCATTTTTCTCTATCATTCACTTAAACATAAGAACTTTACCAAGTTTTACTTGAAACGAATTAGGAAGGAATCAGGTTAGGATGGAGACAAGTTTAAGAGAGTAAGTAAGAAAATGGCAAGTTAAAATAGAGACGAGCTGGGTAAGTGACAAGATTAAGAAAATGTCGAAGTCGTCCGGAGGGGCTTTTGTAAATTCTGTTTCGTATTGTTATTTTTTTTTTGCATTGCCAAAGAAAATTTCTCAATGAATTAAAAAAATTTTGCTTCACAGGATACTGTTGAAGTGCCCCTGGAAGTCCTCTTCAGAGAAATCTGTCCGAGAATAAGCATTAACGACTTTTTAACATTGCATCGGGAAAACAAGTGCTGTCTGGTCGATATAAGGTCGAATTTGCTGTGAGTATTTCAATCGTATTATGGACAAGCACATGTTCCGTGACACAACATTATTGGAAATACGCATAAACAAACCATACGCTTATTGATTAAGGGATTATGTTCAGGAACAGTAAAGAGGTCAAATAAAAAAACAGGTAAAAGCACTTTGAGAATAGAAATTTTCAGTATTCATATCCTAGTAGTCTTAGACCTTCAAAATAGATTGAAAAAAAAAAGGTCTTTCTAATAAAATGTACCACACAAGCATTGTTGCAGGTGCATTGTTCTTTATTCAGTTTACATCACGATAACATCGCAATTTTAGTTACATTGATTATGTGTTCTAACTTTAAATTCAATTTATTCCGGAACAACGTCATTTGAAGTATCCGGACTGGATCAGATTAACTTAAAGGGGTCGAAATGATGTACACAGAAATTTGCTGCTTAACAACGTAAGTGGCAACTACGGGGCGATCGTAAATGATAGCCTAATACGGTTACCTTGCTATTTATAAAATTAGAACAGATTATAGTGTACTGCTATTGGAGGTCTTATAAGCTGGTCAAATATATGTGAAATACGTACCTACTATACTTTTGTGTGATATCGTCGTCATAATCCACATAATGTCCACTGTTGGACCATTTAGAGGAAAATGCCAATAAACGCCAAGCATGGCAGGCCGGCTGGCGATCGCAGTGGTATTGTGGTTTAATTCACAGAGAGCGCTGCTGCCCCGCCTCTGGAGAGTTCCCTCGGGACGGGAAACGCTGGGCTGGGCTGGTGACACATGTATTCTATTCGCCGTCACCACTCTGCATAAATATGTTTTTTTTTTTATTAAATGTATGTTTGCTTCTTTCTTCTTTGTTACTTCGTTTTTTCGTTTATGAGTCGATTTTACTGATTATTTGTGGTTGAAAAGAAGATAATATAACAAAGCTGTTCTCCTTATAAGGAAGCAAGTTTGATGATGGCAGACCGGACCGAAACTTTAAAGGAGCGCAAGCGCGACTAGTAAGTAGGAACTGATTGAAGCTCAGACCAAAAACAACTAGACTTGCAATCCGAAACTGTCGTTTAGAATAAAAAATTAAACAGAAAAACCTGTTTAAAAAAGTTTTTATTTAAATGCCCTAAAAAGAAGGAAATAAATTTTTACTTACAAATTTTAACTGTCTACTTATAGCCTATATACACAATTCATAAAATCATAAAAGCTTGTTGCGATATTTAGCGCGGCTTGTGTAAATTAACTAGTTCCTAGGTACCTATTTCATTGACCAACTTATTCCGATAAGTTATTTTTTTTATTTCAGTTTAATTAGGTAAACACTTACAGATACCTATCTAGTACCTACTTACGCAAACGTCGCAACAAGCTTTTATGATTTTATGAATTGTGTATATAGACAGTTAAAATTCGTAAGTAAAAATTTATTTCCTTCTTTTTAGGACATTTAAATAAAAGGTTTTTTTGTAATTTTTTTAACATGCATTTTTTCTCAACTGTAACTTCCTCTCAACAAGCCAAAATGCATTAAAATCACTATCCCGCCATCTTTGATGTTCCGCCATATTGCAGTGGCGTGCCGTGAAATTTTCATCAGGGTAAGCTGTCTCCTATGAGTAGGTACATACGACACTAAAATAACATTAAGTAGGTACCAATTTTGTGCCAGACTACAAAATATTTCAATAGAAGATCACAACATCAATCACTAGTTTAGCAAAATTAATATCTAATTACGTTACTTCCCAAAATTTTGCTAAGCAGCTGATTCAGGCGCTGTATGCCAGAAACAGAACTGAACAGATCGTTGTGGAATGTGGATGCCTTCCTCTTCCCAAAGCACTAAATACCTTAGTCTGCCTAACTAAGTAAATACACTAAAAAAACAATAAACTACCTCATAATACCTTGTGTTTGCTCCAAGTTCAAATAAAAACAATCCCGGCGAAATTCGTCCGCGACTCTGCACTTTTCACTCATATTTAGTTCAGAGAATCGACCCACATTTGTAAATAAACACTTTTATACACATCACTTTCACACCTTAGTCTCCATTTTTGTCTAATTTAATTATTAAAATAGGCGCGAATGAACGTACATAACCTAAAACAATGCGCTCCATTGTAAATAAACAATACTTGCAATATGTCAACATGGCCGGCAACATCTCTCTCGCTCGCTCACACATACACTCTTTCTCTGTCGCACATATTTACGCACTGTCATAGCATTCTAGCCCTTATTATTCCAATAATGTATGAAAAAATGCGGAAGAAGCTGCGCTTACGCTGTGGCGTAAATTTCTCCATATTTTTCATAGTAACGCTCCGCGCTAATAGACCGAGGTGAAAGGGATGTATACAGAGAAAGAGAAAAAATAGGAAGCTTGAGGTCTAGCAGCTTCCCCGGGCTAGACGATGCAATGAAGCGGCAACGTCCCATGAATTTGTTTTCGTTGATGCGCTAAATACTGTGTTTTGATTGGTTGAGGCGAAATTTGTGTTACCTATCGATGGAACGATGAGGCAACATTGCACGAATTTGTTTTCGTTGACACGCGGAAGAATAGATTAATGAGAGATTAGTGTTTTGATTGGTCTAGAACGAATTTGTGTTTTCGATGCACATTTTAAATAACCGAAAGTCTGTTATTGATAAATTGCCTAATTTACAGTACCTACGTGACGACTAAATGTGTTATAGATACCTAACTACGCTAATTGTTTTAGTCAATTTGCCAGGGTATGCAGAGCTTATTTGCTTCTATGGACGTACCGCCCCTGCCATATTGCATTTAGAATAACGTTACACAATTAATCGTGTATTGTCATCGAATCTAAACGTGCATACAAAATTTCAGCTTAATCGGTTGAGAGTATCTGCTTCAAAATCGGGTCGCAAGATTCCACCCGAACATCCTTACATACATACATACATTGCAAGTTAAATAAAAGATTAAAAAATTAAAATGAGACAACATGCAGGAGTGAAAGAGCAAGAGATGTTTATCTTCTGTCCCTTAGTGCCCCGGAGCAGGGTATTTGCATGTATTTCTGTATTCAAACTGTCACTTTTAGGAACAAAATGACAGTTTGGATCCAGAATGAGAGGTTTTCTGATAGCTTCAAATATGTCAAAAGTAGTTCCAAAACATCTCACAGATAGCACTAATCAGACATGATCTTAAGGAGAAACTCATTTTGTAATTGTCAACAAAAAATAAAAATATGAAATGACAACCCTGTCTAGGTTAGGTTAGGCTACAGCGCGTGTGGTCCAGTCGGATACTTGACTTCTAACCAGGAGGTCGTGGGTTCGAGTCCGGCTACTGGACGTGTACCAATGGGACTCTTTTTTAGAGACTATGTACGGAACGCAACGCTCGTACGGTGAAGGACAACATCGTGATGAAACCCGCACACCACAAGGTGTGTGAACCCTGTAACGGCGATGGGCTCACCCCCTGGGTCACGTTGGGTTAAATACGCTTGGTGAACCGTGGGCATTTGCTTTAGCAAGTGCCTCTGCCTACCCCGCTTTGGGATTAAAAGGCGTGAAGTGTATTTATTTTTATTATATTTTATTTTTAACCCTGTCTAAACGGCTAAACGTAGTGACTTGAAATTTGGAACGGACGTAGCTTAGGTACCGTGGGGGTGCACTAAGGAAGGAATTCCCGAAATTATCACGGGAACGGGAATTAACGGGATTAAACCTTTGTATGAAAAATCTAAACCGCTCAAGGTAGACGCTTGAAATTTGGGATGCAGGTACCTTAGTACACTTAAAGCTTACGTGCAACAGGCTATTGGAAAATTCCCATGGAAAAAAAACTCTCGGAACGGGAGTTATCGGGATAAAACTTTTGTATGATAAACCGCTCAAGTTGACGCTTGAAAATATATAGGATGCAGGTACTACTAAACTACGCGAATGAAATCGCGGGGCGTCCACTAGTACAACATACTTGAGTAGTGCTTGTTTCATGTTTCAGCTATAAGTTCAGTAAATGTCTAAATAAAAAGCCTTTCGGACCATCAAGTTGAATTCACATAAAGTTGAAATCTCAAAAAGTTGAACTTGTGTAATGTTGAATCCTACAAAGTTGACTTCCCAACATATTGAATTGACAACTTTGCATACCTAATAAGCAGTATAAATAAAAAAACCGTTTCTGTATTTTCGTTTCAGGATACTGTACAAAAAATATTATATTTTTTAGATGCGTAAATTCGGAGATATTACGTAAAATGTGAAATATGTATGATGACGTCATTACTTTGTGCGAAATAGGTGGGATTCAAGCCTATCCATATTTTTTTACACATCAATAAAATTGACAATATTAGTGACAGCCGAATCGTCAGTTTCAAAACAAACAAAAATAGGTAGTTTTATTTTCTTCCCACCTATTCTTGGAATAAACCTAAAACCACGCTATTTCACTACTATCGATAAAAAATGCATCAACCCGAACGAGAGAAAAAGAAATGTTAGGAGTAATATTACTCTGACTCGACGTGGCTAGCAAATAAATAAACACACCTTTCTAACAGCAAAAGTAAACAAAACAACGATCTGCACAGACTACAACTTAAAAATTGACGTTGACAGCTATAGTTTTCTTTTCTATCTATGTTTGATCTGTGTACCCATAATAGTGACGTCATATGGCGCTTACGCTCTTTCGAAAAAAGTCAATATTTAAAGTTAAAATCATGAATGAAAACATTATTTTTATGTTGAATAAAAAAATACGGGTCAATTAATTTTATATTTTCTTCAATTTTCAACAAAAATATCATTTACCATTCGAAATGCAAAGTTGTCAATTATGATTTCCCAAAAAGTTGAATTTGTATAATGTTGAATCCCATAAAGTTGAAACCTTTAAAATATTGAACTGTTTTTAAGATTATACCTACATCCCAATTACCTAATACGAATCGAATAACATTATAAGGTAGGGGCATTTTGACAGATAAACAAATAAGTAGTTGGCGTAGGTACACTGATTTTTTTAACTAAACTTAACTAAAAATACAAAATCAACTTTCTTCCACTTAAAATATAAAAGGTATAATTAAAAAATAACATATACCTTTCAATCTTTATATCGTAATGCTTCGTTTCTTTTAAAATTGTACGGAATACCAGGTACAAGTTAGGGTTTCGTGGTAATCTCGCATTAATTCGCCGATGGTACCCCTCACAATTATTTGTGGTCCTATGTGTGTCTCCTGCACAACTTATCATATTATGATCTTTGTCATACCATTGGGCTTGGAAGTGTATTTTAAAAAAAAACTATTAATAGCCAACATACTGGGATATCCTACATTTAAGGATTGCAACTTTATAAAAATTCAACATTTTGCGAAACCGAGAAATAACGACATAATGGTAATTTTGAGATTTCAACTTCATGCGAATTCAACGTGATGGTCCGAAAGGATAAAAAGTTTAATATTTAATTTCTATTTCCATGTTTATAAAATAAAATAAATACACTTCACGCCTTTTAATCCCAAAGCGGCGTAGGCAGAGTGTCATGTTTTTACTGATAACGTTTTCGGTTTATAAGAATACTAGCTGACCCGATAAACGTTGTTTGGCCGATGTACATAATTAACAATGTTTCTCTGCTATTACATATATGCAAGTATTATACATATAAACTCAAACTCAAAAATCATTCTATCTACTTATGAAAGCCGCATCAAAATCCGTTGCGATTTTGTTAAGAGCCAAGCATACACAGATAGGGACAGACAGCGGGAAGCGACTTTGTTTTAAACTGTGTATTGATAGGTATTTGTTGGACAATCGATATAAATTCCATAGTAACTAGTAAGTATGTAACTGATGTATCTCAGTACGAATGATAGGTATCGAAACATTAATACCTAAATATCATCAACAACCTTCGTAGAAATAAACATAATATTGATATTTTCATAAGTATTAAGAGCCATGTGTCTTGGTACAGTCAAGTTCATAAATACTGCGTGTAAATGGACCCCGAGCGATGGTCTTAGAAACGTTGTTGGGCTCGTCAATATGAACAACTTTTACTATGGCGGCAATGCGGGGATGAAAAAAAAATTGTCTCCATACAAAGTACCCAATAGTCTGCCTCGGATGATGACATTATTTTCTGTGGAGATGAAAAAAAAATTCTCGTTTCCCGACATTGTAGCCATAGTAAAAGTAGTTCATATTGTTGTAAGTCCGTACGTTGATGTAAAAGGTCAAATTAAAAACGTAGACAAAAAAAAGAAAGTGACTACTCATGCTACCAAATAACATTCCCCAAGGAACACAATGTCAGAAATAAAAAAAATACCTCTTCATATAAAGTGGAAATCAGGTGATCGGTAAGTTATAAACCAGGGACCGGATAACCGCAAAATAAGGGTTTTCTAAAATATCGGTACGGTTACATACCGGTAGCGCGAGGCACAACGCGATACGGTTAAGATATAAAATTATACCGTTTCGCGAAATAGCGGTATGGTATACCGTAACAAAATGAGGCGTAACGGTTGTATACCGAAATAATATCAGTATGACTTTCGGATATGCTCGGAACACGAATTGGCTCGGGTGGGGTGGGTGACGCTTGCCTGACGCGCGAGTCCTGTTACCGCCCGAGCGCCCAGCCCTACCTACCCGAAGACGCCTGCTATCGCTCTGTACCGTATACCGTTTACGAATAACGGTATGATAACGGTATAAAATGTCCGGCTACGAATTTCGGTATAAAAAGGCCTAACCGGTATAATACCCTTATTCTTCTACCGGTATCCAGTCCCTGTTATAAACTTAAGAGGTGTCAAAAAGGAAAAAAAACGTTTTTTTTCTTTTTTCATTTTTAACATAGGTTTCTTTGTGGAAAGAGTGACTTCCTCGAGTTTTTTATTTAACGTTGTATTTTTTATTGCCTAACATTCAACAGACTTTTGTAACCTTATTCGAGCATTTAGTTTTGATGCCTTGAATGTGTTCATAATATTTTTTTGAACTCGACTGTACATGGTGGTGTTATTGCGAGCTATTATCGATTGTGCTGAACGGAACATTTGTTTAAATATTTGTCGCACTCGATGTTTCAGCGACTCCTCAATATGAGCAACTTTTACTATGGCGAGAATGCGGGAAAATTAAAAAAACAACCCATCCCCATACAAGGTCATCTTCCGAGGCCATAAAATTTGTATTTTGTATGAAGATGAAATTTGGACAGTGTAGTGGACAAGTATGGGCTGATGATGATGATGATGAAGATGAAATTTCGTTCATTTTTCATTTTCCCGCATTTCCCCACACCGCAGAGACGAGCTCAACAACGTTTCTAAAACCATTGCTCGAAGTCCTTTTACACACAGTATAGTCTGTTCACTAATTCGATTGAACGATTTAAGATTCAGTATTATGTACGGATAATAGATTTTTCTAAAAATACATTATCTGGGTAGGAGAGTATACCGGGTGACTTTCGGGTCATGATCCGGAACAAATTTTTCTTACTCATCAAATGATAGCGATTTCAATGCTATAGGTACTTCTTTTCTTGAACAAAGTGTCTTTTGTTATAAATGTATGTGTGACCATATTTTGTTGAAAATATTCGGTAAAAAACGATACATTTTAAGAAAATTAAAATATCTCAGCACAAAAACAACTATACTGTTGGAATCGCTACAACTTGAGTTAGAAAATGTTGGTCCGGATCATGACCCCCTCCCCGGCACCTGCTTGTACGGCCCCGAGAAGGGCGGCGGTTACCCTATGACCTGGTAACCGCCGTCAGCGATGGAGGTCGCTGGGGCAGACACGCCATCGTCTGCCCCGAGCCGGAGTCCGAGTGCCGGACAGATCACTTGGGCGGGTCCTGATGCAATTCCTTCGGGTACACCCGGGACCCGCCCTGCTCGCGACACGGAGGTCATCGTGGGGGTTTAGTCGGTAAGAGTCCGACACTATCGTTCGCTGTCCCCATGGCCGCGGGGTGTCCATGAGGACTCCCCCACGTACCACAAAAAAAAAAAAAAGGATCATGACCCCCAAGTCAGCCTGTATATTCCTTTAGAGTATATAGCCGGAACGCTCTTTGAACTTAATCCGGCATTAACCCATTAACACCCAGATAAATACTTACTCGGTTTTTACTATTATTACCAAGTAATAAGAGTTTAAAATAAATTGTCAGTAGCCGAGTACAGTGGGTGCTAATGGGTTAAAACTATAGCGTTTCTTTCTTGCTTTGCCTGTTAAAAAGAAACAGCTATATGTAGATTTAATGACAGATTTATCACTAATGTGCCTTCCGGAAACCGGGCGTGATTAGACATAAATTGTATAGAACTATAATGTACGTTAATTACACCTTGATACCTTTACACGTCGCTGAGAATACAGAAGGGATTAGAAGAATCGGGTTGTTCCTGTTGAGTCACACCCTGGATGCGTAACACTGTGAATTAATGCATATCGACTATGAACTGGCAATACGTCCTATCTAAACCTTCAGTATGATACGAGTTTGATTAGTATTACTATGTCAGATAGTACTTTTTGTGTTAAAAATTGCATGAACTTTTAAGATCAGATAGGACCTGTTGCTAGTTCAAAGTCGATATGTAGAATCCTAATACCTTTTGTGTCGCAGTGCGAAATAATGCAGCAGAATCAAATTTCCCTTTATTCACAGTATTACACATCTAGGTTGTGACTTAACGGGAACAACCCAAATAATCCATGTACACTTTTACCCTACACCACCCCTACTTGTCTGTATCAGTATATATCAATATCTGAAACCCGTAGCTCATGGGAGTATGCCTTATTTTATTAGAAACTAGTTGTACCACGGCGGTGTAACCCGCAATTTGTCCCGTTCCCGTTGGATTTTCGAAGTAAATTATAGATATGGCTCAGACTGGCTGGACAAATCTTCAAAATAGGTCACATTTAAGCAGATCAATAGGTCACTATATGTGACGGCTGAACATCCTTACTTCAGAATTTGTGACGCTTTTATATACGTTTCATTTTTTATACGTATAATAGAGATAACAAATAATACATTAATTTCGACCAAATTTGATTACCATAAAAACAGTTCTAGTAAGTTAATCTTAAAAGATAGACATATATACTGTCGTGGACTTTTTTTTTTAGATCCTTTGAACAGGAATAATTCTTTCATACATATATTTTTGCTATCTTGAACCGTTTTCGCAGTGCACGCAACGGAAGCCCTCAAGAATGAATAAAATAGTTTTAACAAAAAAAGAACCGACTTCAACCCGTAAACTAAAAAGTAAAAAATTAATTTACTTCTTACAAAATAATACGTATTTTCATTTAAGTTGTTTAATAAATATATCAATTAATAAAGATAAAATTAAAGTAAAACAATATATCAATCTTTCTGACAATTACTGACGATTATATTAATAGTTAGTAGGTATGTTATGTTAGTATCGCTTCATATTTTTTTCTCATGCTGTTATTGTTTTGATTTATTTAGTTTGTAATTACTTAGTTAGCTTGTTGCAGCGTTTACTTGGCACCGACTTCAATATTTTAAAATAATTATTTAATTAGGTATCTTTATTCAACAACTTAAATGAAAATACGTATATAATAGTTAAGCATACATAGGAAGTAGACAGCGGCAGCGGGAGGCGACTTTGTTTTATACTGTATTAATTACGCAGGTATGAAAAAAGCGCTGTGGAAGGCAGCGTCAACATTCCGTACAGCGGTGTTCACTTGGGCAAGCACGAGATGCCGGCGTTGGGCCCCAACCACAAGGCCTTAGAGGAGCATGTCAAGGCCGGCAAAGTGATTGTCATCGCTTCCACCGAAGACGAAACTGCTCAATTGGTAAAGAATTATTTCATTTCTTAAGGAAACTATTATTTTATACCTTAACCAAAGACAAGCATTCAGCTTACCTTCGTTGTTTGTCCGACGTTGCGACACAATGGGGAATTTTATTTGACGTTTTTCTGACATATTTTCGGGCTGTAACTGTCATACCTACTTTCTATAAAAAGTTTGACAGTAATGACAGTTCTCCGCACGAAATTGTGTCAGAAAAACGTGAAAGAAAATTCCCCATTACATGTGTCGTGGTCGCGAGCTGACTGGAGTTCGGCGGCGGTTCGGTAGAGTGTCGGTCGTCGTTCACTGGTTGGCTGCGAATCCGGAACTACCCTCAAAAAGGTCACTGTTCGTGTCGAAACAGTAACGACTAACGACATCAGCTTTTTTCCGCGCGAGGTATAATTTTATCTAGCACTAGCTTCCACGTTGATGATAACTTATATCCGTCCTCTCGGTTGATATTGGGATATTTATCTATCTCTGTCGCTTCACGCACAGTTCTGGGATAATATGGGTGTTCTGTTGATAGGATTTTCGGTTGGATTGTTCGCACCTCTTCGGAGCGCAAAGTCATACCGTGTTTCAATAAAATTCTCTCGCACTTTACGAAGTTCAAGAGCATACCGTCATCACGATTTGATATAATAGGACAAACAGGGGAACGGCGAAGCGTCATATTAGGTGGATATTCTACTTACGCGAACTAAAAGGTTTGCAAAATTACTTGTCTGTCGCTGCTTGTAATGGGTCAGTTGTCGTTTAAATGAGGCGTCATTCGTTCTAGGAATATACGCAACGAGTGTGATAAACCTGGAACAAAGTGTTAGTTTGGTTGCTTTGTTGGTCTCATGACCGGGTGGGTCCCGTTTTTTTCTATGGAACATGGCGTTCTTGACCAGCATGTGTTTGTTCGTCCTTTTCATTCTATAGGAAAAGTTGAGAACTTGTTCTATACAATAAATAATATAGGGTGGTGCTGATGATGATGATGATGATGATACAATAAATGGGGGTCCCATGTTGACCCTAATGAACTTGTATCGCCACAACCGGGTCGGGGGGGTAGTACACTGATACAGATTTCACCAGACAATGGTCGGAGTTTCCTAAAGGAGAAGATACCGAAACCGAGTATCTGTCTGGATCTTTTGTCAGCAGAAGGTCCAAGCAATTGGCTGTATGCGTATCAACATCCGGCACCCTAGTAGCCTCTCGGACCAACTGGGTGAGGTTATGCGATAATGCAAGTTTGCGCATCTCTCTCCCAGCGTGGTCAGTGCACTGGTATGGGAACAGCCATTCTTGGTGATGGCAATTAAAGTCCCCCAGTAACACTAACTGGGCTGTGTGTTACTCGCGTTCTTTCGTTCCCGTGGGAATTTGGGGTTAAAATATAGCCTATGTTACTTACGTTACTTAGATGCTATGTTACTTAGATTACTCCTCGCCCGTCCATTATTGTATTAGTATATATTTGAGTAATTTATTGTGCACACCTGTCTCGCGTCGGTATTAAAAGGCGTGATGTGTATTTATTTACATAAGTCACTATCCACTTTGTGTCATAGATCACTCGTAGACATTGTAAATATCGCAGCTAGTAGGGTTTGCACACAATCTTTTTATGTGGATAATAATAATATAAGAACCAAAGTCATCGACATAGCTCATCGTTCTAGCAAGCTGAAGTGGCAGTGGGCCGGCCATATTAGCCGTAGAAGCGATGACGGTTGGGGCAAACGAGTTCTCGAATGGAGACCGCGTCTCGGCAAACGGAGTGTAGGACGCCCTCAGGAAAGGTGGACTGATGATATACGCAAGATGGCTGGCAGAAGCTGGATGCGAGAAGCCGAAAACAGATCACAGTGGCGTGCAATTGGAGAGGCCTATGTCCAGCAGTGGACAAGTATGGGGGCTGATGATGATGATGAATAATATGTTCTCATAACGTATTCTTTTTCCGAATTATTTCTAGAAGTAAACTGGAGATAAAAGATAGAGTGAGAAATATGAAGGAAAAAAAATGTGGAATCTTTTAAATTGTCTAATTAACATTTCCAATTTTTAATGACAGATCAATCAATCACTTTTTTTTTATTAAACGCGCACTGGCTTTGTAATTAAAGTTTAAACCGGGTAGCTGAAAGCTTTAAACTTTAAATATAAAGTCGATAAGCATTTTTATGAGGGTTCAATTGTCCATCCGTGGGTCCGTGTCAACAGGCTGTATATTTCTGTTGCCGCTATACCAATAATAATAATAAAATAATTTAAAAAGGGAGTGCACTACACACACGTGTAATTTTGTGACGGAGTGGCACTTAAAATATTAACGGGAAGTGACTGAACATTTTCACCGCCAATGTCTTATAAATGAGATACATTCGACAAGTGATTTCGAAGTTTATGATTATCACAGCAGAATTCAAAATCGTGAAAACAAAATTAGTCTTCCGGTGGTTTGACCAGGTTACTTAGAGGATAACTACAAAATAATCACTTTTCGCATTTCATATTTTTTCGTATAAATGTATCACAGCATTTACGTAATCTGTTAAGTAATGTTTGTTTTGTGTTTAAATAAATTTAAGAAAATTTCTATAAAAAATATGCCATTTAATTTTAATGAATTATTTTAAATTAATATTAAGGTTCCTATATACTGCGTGGAACTTTCTATGTTTATGTTTATGTTTATTTACCAACTTAAGAGCTAACACACATGAGAAAAATAATAATAATAGAAGAAACAATAGTAAAAACAATCAATAATACGCACATAAGAATAGGACAAGGCAATCAAAAGTGTACCAACTCGCACTGAGCAGTACCTACTGAGCGTGTGCCAGATCTCAAGCCAGCAAAAGGGTCTCGACTCATTTCGTACTTTTCTTCTACATCTCTTTCGTACTTTTGTCTCCCCCAAATATTTTTCTTTTTTGTATGGAGATGAAACGAGAAGTTGTTCGTTTTAAAACGCCACATTTTGAACGTTTCTACGCTCGGGGTACATTTGAATGAATGATGGAATGCTTATCTTTGGTTGCCACTTTGTGTTCGCTAGTATTGTTAATCTTAGATGTATATGTTTATTTATTATGTTTTCAGTTCAGCGACCATTTAGTGAAGTGTTCAGTGGGCAAGGTGTGCATACTGTACGGTGGTATCCCCGCCCTTCACAACTACGCGCCGAGCATCTTCACAACACCACCTCCGAAGCGACCTGTCGCGAAGAGCGAGCCGCGGAAGACCAAAGACATATAGAAACTGATACGGACTCAACAGATGTGTGGGAACAAAAAAAAATCGATCTTCACGTGCAAACTCGGATCAGTCAATTGTGCTTTTTGTATGAATAATTCAAATCTTTGGCTATTACGTCTGCTGAAATAAATTTTGACCGTCCTGTTGGTGTAGTGGTCAGCATGTCTGCCTCTTCCGTAGAGTCATGGGTTCGATTCCCACCGCTGACAGGTACTTAGTTGTTAAGCTTTTAGGTACTTGTTCGATGTGTCTGGGTTTTTTTTTGTATAAGTATGTATTTAAAAGAAAAATAAATGTATTTAAGTAAGTATATTTCGTTGTCTGAATTCCATAACACGTGCTTTAGCTACTTAACATGGGATGAAGGCAATGTGTGTGTTGTTGTAAAATATTTATACATATTTATATTATATTATACAAAAACAGAGGTCGGCCTAATAAGGTATTTCTGAACCATCCTTGTTTTTACCTGATGATGGCCTCTCCCCCTGTCACTTTGGGTTATTAAATACACTTGGTATAGGCAGCTGTACGGTGGGATTGTGCGATCGATCGCCATGTACGGCGCCCCCGTCTGGGCCGATACCCTAAATGGCCACAACGCGGTGCTGCTGCACAAACCGCAGCGGCTCATGGCCATCAGGATGGCGCGGGGGTATCGCACGATCTCCCGAGAGGCGGCCTGCGTTCTGGCGCGGTCGCTTCCGTGGGACCTCGACGCCCGGGTCCTCGCGCTGCTGCACGAATGGCGCGAGGAGCAGCGGGCTCGGGGTCACTGGCCGACACCGAGGGAGGTCGCGGCGGAGCGTCTCCTGCTGGAAGAAGACGCCGAATGGGTGTGGGCGCGAAGGCTGAGCAGCCCGAGCGCTGGTCACCGGACGGTGGGAGCGATTGCCCCCGTCTTGGAGCAGTGGCTGCACCGGCACCACGGTGCTCTGAGCTTCCGGTTGACGCAGGTGCTGACGGGGCACGGCTGCTTCGGCAAGTACCTGTGTCGGCTGGGCAAGGAGCAGAGTGCCGCGTGCCATCACTGCTCCGGCTGCTCAGAAGACACGGCGCAGCACACCCTGGCCGAGTGCCCGGCGTGGGCTGACGAGCGGGAGGCGCTTCGCAGCGTGGTGGGGACGGACTTGTCCCTGCCGGCCGTCGTCGCTGCCATGGTTGGCGGAAGGGAGGCGTGGCGAGAAGTGGTCTCCTTTTGCGAGACCGTCATCCTCGCGAAGGAGACTGCCGAGCGGGAGCGGGAGATGTCGGACCCCTCAAGGTCCAGAGTTCGACGCCGGCGTGGCGGTCGGGTCGTGACCGCCACCGCCGCGAGCCCTGTAGTTCCGGGCGTTTAGACAAGAATAGGACTACGGTATCCCCTGCCTGGCGTATAAGGCGTCCTAAAAGGGGTCCTTGGGGTCGTGGGTGTCGGAGTGGGGTTCCCGGCACCTGCTTGTACGGCCCCGAGAAGGGCGGCGGTTACCCTATGACCTGGTAACCGCCGTCAGCGATGGAGGTCGCTGGGGCAGACACGCCACCGTCTGCCCCGAGCCGGAGTCCGAGTGCCGGACAGATCGCTTGGGCGGGTCCTGACGCAATTCCTTCGGGTACACCCGGGACCCGCCCTGTTCGCGACACGGAGGTCATCGTGGGGGTTTAGTCGGTAAGAGTCCGACACTACCTCGTTCGCTGTCCCCATGGCGGCGGGGTGTCCATGAGGATTCCCCCACGTAAAAAAAAAAAAAAATGGGGAGATAGCTAAAGCTGTGACCAAATGTAAGCTGAACTAGTCTTAATTTGATATACTTACTTTAATTATTTTAGTTAATGCTTTCACTGATTATTATTCATTCAGCTACGTAGCAAAAAAATATTTTTTGTTTACAATTATTTTAAATATCTGCCTACATACTTTTCAAAATTGTAAAGGTGTTTTTAGTAGCTAAACTATCACTCAATATGTTTTCGAAAATCAATCCAAAAACAGTTAGCCTGAGGAAGAAAGCCTTCAATAAAGCTGCCAAGTCCTGCAAGAAGGTTATGCGGAAGGCTCGCTTCGATCACATTCCTGCAACCCCTCACTGCCTCCACTGCTGAAGTCTGACGGGTCACTTGCACACTCCGCCCAGGACAGAGCAAATTTGCTTGCGTCATTATTTGTGGAATCTTCGCGTCTGGATGCTGGTAACGCGGTACCTCCAACTACGACTGGCTATGGGGTGACGGCTATGCCTGAAATCCGCATTCGCCAAAAAGAGGTACGTAAAGCGTTGCGCGATCTAGACGTGAATAAAGCCAGTGGCCCCGATGGTATTCCAGCTATTGTTCTGAGGACATGTGCGCCTGAATTGACTCCTACCTGCTACAGACCTAACTCAGTCACCTCCATCCTCTGTAAGACGATGGAACGTGTATTGAATAACAAGCTGCTGACGCATCTTGAAGCCAATGACCTCCTCTCTGACCGGCAATATGGCTTCCGCCGAAACCGGTCCACTGGGGACCTTCTTGCATGCGTCACGCACATCTGGAGTGAGACCTTGGAGAAACACGGGGAAACTTTAGCTGTCTCCCTGGATATCTCCAAGGTGTTTGATAGGGTCTGGCACGACAGTCTGATTAGCAAGCTTCCGTCGTTTGGACTGCCTGTTGGTTTCTGCGCGTGGTTGGCTGATTTCCTGAGGGAACGATCGCTCCGAGTAGTCACAGATGGCTGCTCGTCCGATCTAATGGCAATTAATGCCGGGGTACCTCAGGGTTCTGTTCTCTCTGCAACACTTTTCTTGCTGCATATAAACGATCTGCTGAAACCCGGTATCTATGGGTACGCAGACGACAGCACTGTTGTGGAGAGTTACACATCTGACGCGCGAGCCAGCGGACCGCAAATCCGGGTACTCAGAGAGGCATTGGTTGAGCGTTTGAACCTGTCCCTTGGTGAAGTCGCATCTTGGGGCGAGGCCAATCTGGTCAGGTTCAATGCGCTTAAGACCCAGGCGTGTCTTTTCTCAGCAAAAAGGAGCCCATTCAATCTGGCTCCTACTTTCCGGGATGTACCCCTGCCTATAGCCAATCGGCTGGAGCTTTTAGGCATGACGCTAACCTCCAACCTCAACTTTGGCTCCTATATTGAGGCTACGGCCCAACGCGCAGCCAAGAAGCTGGGCATCCTCTCGAAGGTGCGACGGTATTTCACACCGGAACAGTTGCTCACACTGTATCAAGCACAAGTTCGATCGTGTATGGAATACTGCTCTCATCTTTGGGATGGATCAGCCAAATACCAGCTTGAGGCTCTGGAGGCAATAGAGAGGCGTGCTAGAAGGCTCATAGGTGACAACAGGCTATTTGATTCTCGGCTACAAAGCCTAGAGCATCGCCGCAAAGTTGCGAGCCTATCTGTCTTCTATCGGGTGCATTTCGGAGAGTGTGCTACGGAGTTGCATAACCTAATACCCCCATCGCGTTTTTACAATAGGACAACCAGGAGAACGGCAAAACGTCATCCATACCAGGTGGATTTGCCATTTACGCGAACCAAACGGTTTGCGTCCACTTTCATAGTGCGTACCGCCAGGATGTGGAACGACTTGCCGGAGTCTGTGTTTCCTGCGCAGTATAGTTTGAAGGTCTTCAAGTCGCGGGTGAATAGGTACCTACTGAACAAGTGTGCTCCATCGTAGACCACATCGCTGCTTAACATCAGGCAGGATGGTGGTCAAACGCTTGTTCATAGTGATTAAATAAAAAAAAAACATTTACGCATTCTGCTATTTATAATCGCGTCTTTCTCAGAAATCATTTTTATACATTGATAACGCTCGCACACAAAATGGTTTTATATTTAGTAATAAAATACACAGTAGGTACACATCTTGAACGTTCTAAGTTATTTCTTGATTTTTGTGTTTTTCAATCGAAATTGGAAATGATTTAAACCGCAATTAATTAACCCGGTTTTAAGCAGTTTGCAGTAGGTACCTATATATCATAGGTATCTAGTTGCAGTTAATTGATTAATAAAAATAGATTTTGTCGTAACATTATGTCAGTAAAAAATGTATAAATTGTACCTTTTCTTTCCATGTCTAATTAGTTTTAGACCTGTCAATTATCTGTCAAATTTGACTTCTTATCAGAAGATGAAAATATACGCAGCAGGTCGCACAGTGACCCGGCGAAATAAGAGCGGTCAGAGTCGACAAAAACTAATGATATGGACATTCAGACCATCAATATAATTGACGCAAAGTGAATCACTTTTTAAAAATTTACTCAATTTGGGTCTCAACTTTTAGAGCAAAGTCCATATGATAAATGACCCCAAATTTCCGCGTTACAGAACGATCAAAATATAATGCCGAACGCCGGTAATCTACTTTTGGTTAGACCAACAAATAGCTACACACCTAGTAGATCTCAAAAAGCCGATCAGATGCGACGAAAAGTCGATCGGATACGACGAAAAGTCGGTAGTTGGGCGCGCAGCCTAATTTAATAATTAGTACTATGTTAATATTGATTCGGCGATGAAGTTTATGCAAATACTATTATGTAGATAAATATTTCAGACAAGAAACAACTACACATGTAAACCAAAACTGACGTTTATTAATGAAACGAGCCACCAATATGAAAACATGCAGTAGTAAAAGAGTAAGAGACAAAATATTCTGCGTAGCAGGGTATTTCTGGATCCAAACTGTGAAGTAGTAAAAGTGGCAGTTTGTGTCCAAAAGTCATGTAATTCCGTACATTTTGTTGGGTTAAATACACACTTCACGCCTTTTAATCCCAAAGCGGGGTAGGCAGAGGCACTTGCTAAAGCAAATGCCCACGGTTCACCAAGCGTTATTTAACCCAACGCGTTAGTGAGCCCATCGCCGTTATATGGTTCACACACCTTGTGGTGTGCGGGTTTCATCACGATGTTGTCCTTCACCGTACGAGCGCTGCGTTGCGTACATAGGCTCTGAAAAAGAGTCCCATTGGTACACGTCCAGTAGCCGGACTCGAACCCGGGACCTCCCGGTTACAAGTCAAGTACCTGACCAACTGGACCACAGACGCT